>CAUYLG010020164.1:0-36699 GCA_963573385.1 Cacajao melanocephalus | reverse complement strand
TGAAAGGATCAATGCAACAAGAAGAGCTAATGATCCTAAATATATATGCACCCAATACAGGAACACCCAGATACATAAGGCAGGTTCTTAATGACTTACAAAGAGATTTAGACTCCCACACAATAATAGTGGGAGACTTTAACGTTATACTGTCAATATTAGACAGATCAACGAGACAGAAAATTAACAAGGATATCCAGGACTTGAACTCAGACCTGGAACAAGTAAACTTAACAAATATTTACAGAACTCTCCACCCTAAATCCACAAAACATACATTTTTCTCAGTGTCACATTACACCTATTTTAAAAGTGACCACATAATTGGAAGTAAATCACTCCTCAGAAATTGCATAGCATTTCAGAGGTTTAAATAAAATATTGGTGGGCTGCTTTTTTGTTATTTTCATCCCTTATTCCTTCCTGTCTCTTTTGTTAAGCACAATTATTGGCATAAAAGAGGTTTTTAATACCCATTTTAGACTGCATTCTAGCCTGGGCAATAGAACAAGAATCGTGTTCTCTCTCACTCTTTCTCTTCCTCTTTCTTTCTCTCTTACATTCTTTTTTTTTTCTTTCTTTCACTCTTTCTTCTTTTCTCTCTTTTTCTTTCTTTCTTTGAAAATAAATATATATATATTTTTAAAAAAGAATAGAAGAAAACAATGACAATAACCAATGTTGTACTTGAAATGCATTAATTACTCAACTATGAAAATGAAATGAAGTAAAATGAAAATAAATAAAAATACTTAGGCCAAAAATTGGAAAAGGAAGATAAAAATAGGAATGGAGGTATAATTTTTAAATATAAGAAAACATTATTTGTGATTTGACATATTTTAATTTGAAAATCTAAATTAGGTTAACAAGGAAGGATACAGTTATACCCCAGAAAAAGATGTTGCATATGAAATATGAACTTCAGTTATATTTATTATTCTTTTAAAAGAATACTGATAATCTATAGCATACCTAGAGGACTGCACCCAGGATAGTGAGGCATCTGAAATTCAGGTCACATAACTTATGGAAAACGTTCTGATTGTCATCATAACCATCTCAAACATCTGTGAATCAGGACTAGACTTACTGTATGACACAAGAGATAGAATGCATGAAAAGCAGAGGCAAAGATCAGCTGAAATGAGAGGAATAATAGTAAGAACTGAGTGCAGTAGGAATATACATTTTGTAAGGTCTTTGATGCCCAGTCAGTGGAGGCTGGTTTCCCTTAGAGATACTGACGAAGAAAATTCTGGACCAGACGATCACTTCTCTCTCAAATCTTATGTATTCCCATGATAAATGTGAAACTTGGTAGCTTCCTCTTCATAATAAATCCAGTGTGTAAAGCCATGTAGATACCTTTAGCCTGAGATGGGACAGGGTGGTTGAATATTCTTTTCCTTTCCATTATGTAGCATAACTTCTATGTTACATATTATAACTCCTATGTTACATAAGAAGTGATTCAAAGGAAGAGTCAGAAAAGCCATCCCAAAATACCTGTTTTGAAGAATTTGAAAGAAATAAAATCCTGTCATTTATGCAAGGCTTATTTGAGATGTATTCTACATTGTATATATTTTCACATTTTGTACTTCTTTTACATTTTATTTTATACTATTTAGAAGATACAAATAAAACCGCCATGAAATAGAACAGGAAAATTACATTATCCCTACTTTCCATATATTAGAATTTTTATTCAGAGAAGAGTCAAAGCTTTCATCATGACCTAATCAGTATCCAGTTTTAAATCATCTAATTGCCAGTATGGTACGGTTTTCCCTGCCATGTCATACCACTAGATCTAAGCCACCTTCAGGCCTAGATACCTCATTTTAAGTTGGATATAACCTTAAACAAAGAGTGCAATCAGAGATTTTGAAACTATACATCCAGAGAAAGAACAGAAAGAGGAGGAGAGTTATGTTTTATTGACAGGTATTTTGTAATTTCAATGTCTCCAGGAAGAAAATATTGTTATCTCTGTTTTACATAGAACATTAAGGCCCCAAATGTCAAACGACTTATCCAAGGCTGCACAGTTAGATAGAAATAGACTAGATGATCTTATGATTTTAATAATTAGTGACACAATTGGTCTAATGGTGTCCATACTGTTAGAAAGTGTTCTGATTATAAACTGTTAAGAGAAAACCCAGACTTTCCAATCAGTTTCTGAATAGCCAGCTGTACATCTTTGTTCCTGAGGCTGTATACCATAGGATTTAAAAGTGGGGTGATGATGGTATAGGTCACTGTCACCAGCCTATCTTTGCCTGATATATATTTGGCTGAGGGTCGCAAGTAGACAAAGGAAGCACAACCATAATGGACAATGACTACAATGAGATGGGAAGCACAGGTGGAGAAGGCTTTTTGCTTGCCTTCGGCTGATGGAATCTTCAGGATGGTGTGGACAATGAAGCCATAAGAAATGCAGATAAATATCAAGGGCACAACAAGCACCAAGACCCCAAAGATGAAGATGACCAGTTCGTTGATGTAGCTGTCAGCACAGGCAAGACGGATGACTGGTGAAATATCACAAAAGTAGTGGTTGACCTTGTTGGAGCCACAGAAAGGGAGGCTAAAGACCAAAGTTGTTCCCACCAGAGATATTAGGAAGCCACTAATAATACAAGTTGCTACCAGTTGTCCACATACTCTCCAGCTCATAAGAACGGTGTAGTGCAAAGGCTGGCAGATGGCAGCATAACGATCATAACCCATCACTCCCAAAAGCAGACAGTTAGTGACAGCAAAACCAAGGAAGAAGAACATCTGGGTGGCACAACTCACAAAGGAGAGTGTCCTGAGTACAGAGAACAGGTTGATAAGCATCTTGGGCAGGATAACAATTGTGTAGAAGATTTCAGAGATAGAAAGAATACCTAGAAAGAAGTACATGGGTGTGTGGAGGCTGTGATCCCAGTGAATGACTGATATGATGATGATGTTTCCACTCAAGATAATCAAATAGAGGCAGAGAAAGACCACGAAGAGGACAAGCTGCAATTCCCCAAGGCTGGAGAAGCCCAGCAGTAGGAACTCAGTGACAGAAGAGGAATTGGCCATGGTGAGTTGATCCCATGGAATAAGGTCAATATGATCAGGTCCAGAGATCTTCGGAACTTAAAATCCAGGGAGATTTACCCTCATAAAGTAGCTATGCCATTCTTGTTTGAATGAGAAACAACAAGTATGGAAGAGAAAAAAGAATTGTACATTTTACCAGAAGCTCTTCTAAATTGATATGCATTCAAACTGCTATTTTTCTGCTGCTGATTTTAGCAGTGAATCTGGGGACAAATGTTCACATGAAATGTACAGTCATTTGATCAAATAAATCCTATTCATCAGGTCCCCTACTTGGAGACTTATATAGATACCATCTAATTTTTTAATACAGTAGTTACTCCTTATCCAAAGTATTGCTTTCACTGGTACCCAGGTCAACTGCAATCCATCAGTATTAAATGGAAAAGTTCAGAAATAAACAATTCATAAGTTTAAAGTTGTGTCTCCTTCTGTGTATTATGTTGAAAGTTCACACTGTCTTGCTCCTTCCTGCCCTGGACAAGGATCATTCCTTTGCACAATGTATCCAGACCATGTATGTTATTATCCATTAGTTACTCAGAAGCCATCCAGTTATCAGATCAGCTGTCATGATATCCAAGCTTGTGCTCAAGTAACCTTTATTTTCCTTAATAATGGCTCCAAAGTGCAAGAGTAGTGATGCTGATATAATGTTATTATTGCTGTATTTTATTATTAACTATTGTTGTTAATATCTTGCTATGCCTAATTTATAAATTAAGCTTTATCATGGGCATGTGTTATAGAAAAACATCATAGTATATTTAGTGTTGAGTACTATCCACAGTTTCAGACATCCATTGGAGTCTTGGAACATATTCCCTGCAGATTAGAGAGGATTCTTGTAATCTAATCTTATAAAATCCTTTATCTACATTAATTATTCTTTCCAAGGGTCACAATTTTATTCCGAGTACTGATATATACATCAATAAGTGATAGCATAAATAAGCAATAGCACCTATGTCTGATAATTCACCTTTCTACACTTGTTTTTAATACCTTCCCCATCTAGAGAAACATCCATTGATCTTTGCGTTACTTAAAGAATGCAGTTCCCTTTTACAACTAATTGTATAACCAATTTTTATGCATTCCTTTTGTTAAAAATAAATTGGTTTTAAACTATTGCTGTCGTTTTAGGACTAGCTTCATGATTACTCTACAAACTCTTACAGGATTATAGGCCTCATTTCTCCTTACAGAAATTAAATGACTAGAGTCATTTAATTTTGCTTCAGCATTCACTTGTTGCCCATTGTTTTATGTACTACCCTTGAGGTACCTGACTTGGAGGCCCAAAAGACTGTCATTCCAACAAGCTGTCTGTAAATTTCTGAATAAGTAGGCCCAGATATCTTTCCTAAGGCCCCAACATATTTATCATTGCTGGTATTGAATTACATACACTTTAATCAAAACATTCTTATTCTCTCCTACCTCTTGCCTAAATGTGTTCTTTTATCTAGATTCTGTATCTCAATAAATAGTTTCTGCATCTCAATAAATAAAATACTCTTAAGCCATCTAAGCCGTAAATTTCTAACATATGTTTAAACTCACCATTTTTCTAATCCCCCACGTTCAATCTATTTTTGTTCTGAAACACTTTTAGGATTCATTCTTTTTCTTATTGTTTTGCAAGAAATTATCTCTTGCCTGGACTATAGTATTATAAGTGAACTGCCCAGATTCTCTCTTACACTCTGAGCAATCTTCCACAATAGCCGCAGAATTGTCTTTCTATAGAACAAGTCCTATCATATTACCAAACCGACTGACTCTCAGTTATCTATAAAATATTCTAGGTGTTTCACACTTTTCCCACTTCTACCTTGTCACTCATAACTGCCATTATCTATTCCTTCATATGTACTTCAGCAGTGAGAACTTTTACACAACCAAGTCATTTTTCATACTACTTTTTGTATCTAGAAATAGTCCCTGCCTTATGTATGTTGTTTTCCTTCTTTTTAATTTTCATTTAAAATGACTTTATTCATAGAATCCTTCCTACTGCTTCCTAATCATGCTGCACCATATTTTGTGGATTTCCTTTGTAATCACTAGAATCTTACTTGCTTTGCCACTACTATTATAAGATTGTCTTTGACTCTACAAACTATAACTTACCAGATAACAGAAACTCCATCTCTGACACATACAATGACGCCCAACATACACTAAGTGCTTGAAAACTTGTTGGAAAAAAATTAATGGCCAGTAATATCACTTTATCCTCTAAATCATTTCAAAACTCTCAAGTAGATGACATTTGATTCCAGGGATTTTCCAAACTTGTTACCTTAATATTAACCTAGCCTGTAATATTAATACTCTGCTTCAACATTTTGGGATGAAAAATCTCTCTGACATTATTCTCTGACTGTAAAACAAAAGATCCCATAAAAATGTTGCTATCTTATTTATTATTTCTGATTATCAAATAGTCTTCTCCATTATCTCAGTAGCTAAACTTTTTATTTTAATTTTAGAAACACCTGATTTGGGGCTTGAAGTCCTTTATAAATAACTAAATTGCTCTCAATATTTGCTATTTTGCTTAGGCAAATGTTTAATAAAATTTTGAAATGGGACTAGAACCAAGAGTTTTATTTTACATCTGTATATATTTTTGAATTGCCTTATCTCTAAACTTTACAAATAAAGAATATACACCATTCATTTGACCAGCACAGAGTCCTCACTAACATTTTTCCTGAGACATCATCTATGCCTTTCCACTTTCCATATATCCTTTCTTGGAGTGTTTTATCATTTACAGGCTCATCCCCAGTATGAATAGTCACAAAGTATGCAAGGAAAGTTGGTGTAACTGAAAGAAATGAAAGGTTGCATTACTCAGTATCTACTCTATAACTCCTACCCCATCAACCATCTGTTCTTTCAAACTCATCCTTAAAACCTATGTGGAAACTAATAGTTAAAAATAAAACTTGCTATGGAAATCTTTGATTTCACTTAACTCAGTCTAGGATACTGCTTAAAATAACTGGTAAATAGGAGATAGTGACCTGAGTTTGGAAGGGAAGGCATTACCTGTTGAAAGAAAAGCTTAGAAAAATGAGAAAGGGGGAAAAATACAAAAAAGAGAGTAATTAGATCATCTTCTTAACAAGTAGAAATAGTGAACTGATTTTTTCACATTATGTTGCCCTGTAACTCCTTATCACCTATATGGTAAGGGCAGAATTCCTTAAGCTGAATCATAGGACAGCGGATTCTCTGTCCACATATATTTACAATCTCATCCTCTAAGTTTTCATCACACAGGAATTGTACTGAAATACTTAGAGTTTCCTTTATATGCCTTTGTGTCTCAAGATTCCACAGAGAGAGAGAGAGAGAGAGAGAGAGAGAGAAAGAGAGAGAGAGATCTCAGCCTCCAATATCATTTCTCCTTCACGTATGGCCCACTCATTCCTCACATTTTTAAAGTCATCAATTATTGAACTTTCTTCAATATGTCTAGGGAGAGTAAGCTGTTTCCTTCTTAGTAATTTAAAGCTTGTCTAATTTGTCTTTATCAAAATACTCAACATAGTATATCTAATTTTTTTCCTATTGGTGTCTTCAATAGATTTAAGAGTCTCAAGGATAAACGCCTCATTTATTCCCTTTGTATCCTCAACTGTATCCAATATTCAAATAATTGAGATATACTTGATGAATAAGTGTCTATTAATGAATTAATGATAATCCCAATTAGTTTATTTTGCAGTAACTTGGTTTCCTTAAGAGGCACTATCATGTGCCTCTTAAGTGAGAAACACTTCTGTGTTCCTCACACGTTGTACGGTTACTGTAATTTTTTTATTCTTCGTTTCTAACACTAATACCGCCCCCACCCTGTGAAATAATCAAGACTTATCCTGGGTCTCTGCCTTTGTCTTGGTCTCAACCTTTATCCTTATTTTTTTCCACTATTCAGCTTTTCTTTCTGTCATTTGATGGCAATTTCTATTTTTCATTACTAATAACTAGAAGTAAACAGATCACTAGCTCATGGGAAAAACTCAACAATTTTTAAATTTGACATATAAATAAGTGTCAATGGTATTCTTAATAAAAAAACAAAGTCTCTAAATAAACATTAAAATTTTACATTTGTTCAAATCAGAGTTCTAGTACCTGTTTTATTCATTCTCAGGCACCTCCTAGAAACTTCTGTGAAGGTTTCTAGGTGAAATCTGCCAAAATTGTCTTCCCTGTCATGATGCCTCAGGGTTCTTCTTCATCTTTCAGGAACTCCCAAGACCAAAATAAGAAAATAGCATTACTCCACAGAAAAATGTTACCTGTGTGCCCTTTCTCCATGAGTACTTTAGGTAGTGCCTCAATGGGTATCATCGATGGTCTTTCCTTTTTACATTAGCCATGGACTCAATGCCTTGGTTGGTAATTGAGCTCTCCACCTCCACAGGGAACTAATCATCACATTGTGCCCAATACTTGTCCATAATTTTTCTAATTAGCAAGTGGAACGATGATAATACACTATGAGAATTCACTGGCCAAAGAAAGAGCCTTATGATTCATGGGGATTAGTTGACTTCCTCTTAGAAATTCTCTAAAGAGTCAGAGATGTGGAGGTTCTCCAGGCATCGTTTGTTAAAATATACATGAATGAAACCATCTTCTTTGAATTTCCCTACATAGTGCCTCTAGAATTTCGTTCTGCAATTGAAGAAAAGTATTCTTTTTTAAGCTGCTACACATTCCTATTTCTGAAAGCTAGAATAAAGGAAGATTTGAAGAATAGAGGACAGAATATTAGAATGGCAGAATCTTTCAGATACATTAGAAACAGGTTTGCTTCTAGAATATAATGTTAATTTGGTAAATATTTCTTCAGTATATGAATACAGTTTGGGTTATAAAGAAAAATGTGACAGTGCCTTCATATAATGTTTTCACAAAGGCCATCAGCTATCTGCCCATTTCAGCTCACATATCAATTCTTTCTGACAGGAAGTGCATCCACTTGTGCTGGAAATGGGGCAAATGCTAGACACACATGGATGTCTCTCTGAGGTGCTCACGTGAACTGCTCTTGCATGAGTCATGTCCTGCATGTTCTTGAGGGAATGTATTCTATTCCTGGGTCCACAAGGGGGCATAGTTTCTAAGGCAAGAATTTCCCAGCGCCGCATCTCCCCTTCCCCATTGGGATCTTAAGGGTCTTTGTTTAGACTTTGGCACACACAGGAAGTATCAAAGATCAATCACTCCAGCAGAAGTTTAAAGGAACTCCTTTCATAAGCCAAGGGGCTTGGATGAGGTGGGAATTCCTCCCAGTTTAAAAGTTCCCGTCCCCCACATCCAGGTGGACTCCAGACCTGGATCCCCTTCCACAGTCCCTTGGAAGCTTCTCTCTCACATCTTTGTGTCTCTCCTTTTTCTCTTTCTCTGTCTAAATAAATCACTTTCTGCCAAACTCTTTGGGGTCTGATATTTACTTAATCACTCACCGTGCCTGGCATGGTCCCCTCTCCCATTCTTGGGTGAATGAGAGACCAAGAGCCTGGAATAACATCCTCTCTGGGGAGCTGAGACTCCCCTGCTCCCTGGTATTGGGAATTCAGTTACATTCTCACTTATAAGTTGAAGCTGAACAATGTGAATACATGGACACAGGGAGGGGAACAACACATACTGGGGCCTATGGAGCGGGGCAGGGAGATGGAGAGTATCAGGATAAATAGCCAATGCAGCTGGGCTTAATACCTAGGCGATGAGCTGATAGGTGCAGCAAACCACCATAGCACATGTTTACCTATGTAACAAAACTGCACGTGCATCCAAGAACTTAAAATTAAATTATTTTTTTTTTAAAAAAAAGATGCTGCCAGACGAGAAAGTAAAAGAAAAAGCCCAGGTGATTAACCCAGACAGAAACTTTTGGTGGCTTCTTCCTTCCCCTGAATCCAGATAGGATAAGTGGCTACTTTGACCAATAAATTATAACAAATGTAAGATTGTATCCGTTTATTAACCCTGGCCTCTAAAGTCTAATAGCTGCTACTTGATCATCCGCTTTTGTACCCTAGCAACCATGTTTTGAGGAAGCCCAAGCAGCCCTTGGAGAATCTATATGGTAAGAAACCAAGGCTCCTGGCCAATAGTCCCAGCTGAACAAACAGCCAATAGCTAACATGAACATACCAGGCATATGACTGAGCAATCTTGAAAGTAAACCCTTCAGCCCCCGTTGAATCATCCAACCTGATGGCACATAGAGCAGATTCCAGCTGTCCCCACTGAATCCTGCCAAAATTGCAGACTTGTGTGCAAAATAATTATGGCTAATTTAAGCAGCTAAAGTTGTAGCTTGTTCGTTATGCAGCAGTAAATAATGAGAACAGAATTTGGTATCTAATGGCAGGGTGTTGTTATAATCAACATTTAAAACACTTGGCATTAATTTTGTAATTGGTGGAATAAATCCATAAGGGCTTAAGGAGTCTTACTAAAAAGTGAAAGGATCATGAGGCAACTCTTGGTAAGGCATTGAAGCACAGAGAGAAAAATATTTGAAAGAGAGCAAACTGTTATTAGAGTTAGGTAAAACATGGATACTTATTATCCATTGCCTGGAAGTTTGGCAACATGACCACATGCTACAGCCTGGAAAATAGACTATTTAGTAATCTCATTATCTTCCTGAAGAAATTTCTAGGAAGTTTATAGAAAATTCTAACCAACGATAAAATATAAAAAGAGAGTAGAACACAGGATACTAGAAGAATGGAAGAGCAGAGCAAAGGGAAGTTTAGGTAGAGATTTGCTAAAGGATACAAAATTACAGCTAGATGAAGGAATAAGTTACAGTGTTCTATATCACTGTAGAATGACTCAACATGAAAACATTGATAAATGTTTGAGATTATGATATTCTAATTACCTTTGTCTAATCACTATGCAAAATATTACTATGTACCTAATGAATATGCACAATTACTATTGGTCAACTAAACAGTACCTAATTTTTTAAAGTTTCTTAAGTTTCTGAGAATTTAGAGGAAACATAAAGATACAAATCTTGTTGAGTTTGCAGATAAAGATGTTTTTCATGCACAGTCTCTCTAAACAAAGACAAAGTACAAAATGGCTTCAAGGAAGAAATCAAATCCAAGGTGCTATCAGGACACTAATATCTCAGGGTAAACATCTTAAGAATGTAGCTGTAATAACTTCTGTTAGAACTCAGGAATATTTTGGGCTATATCTAACAAGAGTTATAAATATCCTAAGGGTATGAATCCTTAAAATTTAACAATAAGCCTTCTTTTTTTTTTAGATAATTCCTTTTTTTAAAATTTTTTAAAATTATTGTACTTTAAGCTCTGGGGTACATGTGCACATCCCGCAGGGTTGTTGTATAGGTACACACATGCCATGGTGGTTTGCTGTTTCTCTCCCTCCGTCACCTACATCAGGCCTTTCTCCCTGTGTTTTCCCTCCTCATCACCCTTCGCCGCACTGTCCCTTCCCTAGCACCCCTCCCCGCTACCTACCCCAGTGTGTGATGTTTCCCTCCCTGTGTTAAAGGTGGTTTTTTTCTAGTTCTTTTCTTTTTAAGAATCTTAAGGGAATTGCCATGTAGCAATTATTAATACTATTACCTCACAAGTGACCCATAATAAAGAAATGAATATGGATGTGACTTTTATCTAATGGAATTAATTTATGAATTGAAACATAAGAAACTCACACAGTTTTAAAAAAGCATTCTATCAACATGTGCTAAAGACTACAGAGCCAAGAAAAATGAATAGACCTTTGAAACCTCAACTTCTTACATGGAGGTATCAGACTGAGAAACAACAGGTCTGCAAATTGGAGCTATGTCTTGTGGATAAAAAAGGATGATCAGAAAGTGGGGAAATGACATCACAGGTTATATACAAAAATCATGAAATTCATTCCCAGGAAACAGGACTGGCAACATGTGTCCAGATGAATTTGAGAATTTCTATGGACCAATGACTGTGATGTGTCTAATTTCCTCCTTTTTCAAAAGGAAATGTCCATTGCTGTTATCCTATGCCCACCACATCATTGTCTTTTGGGTGTCAAAAGCAGACAACCAGCTACTGTTATGCCTTAAAAGACTAGCACCTTCCTCTTTCTCTATCTTGGAACATTTAGTCTTTGAAACCAGTCATGATGTGATGAGAAAGTTTATGCAACCCCATGGAAACAGCCACATGGAGAGAAACTGATTCTTACAACCTATAGCCCTGACTCAGCTCCACCACAAACCAACACCATTTTGCCAGCCATGTAAATGAGCCAATGGAAGTGGGTCCTTCAATTCTCGTCAGGCAGCTCAGTTGACATTGTATGGAATTGAGACAAGCCAATCTTATAAGCCCTCTCCCATGTAGAGATTAATGAGCAAAATAAATTATCCTTGTTATTTTTGATTACAGTTTGGGGGGACATAAATATTGCTACACTTTCATGTGTAGTTTCAGATGTTTTACTTAGCTAGGCCAAGCAGTCATTTATTCAATTAAAGTTAAGAGACATGTATTAGTTATATTGTGAATGTCAGGGATATAGAAGACATTTAGGAAGAGTTAATATACAGTTATAATAAATTACTTCCTTTCACATTGCTGATTGTCCAGCAGAAAGAATAAGATATGTACACAATCAGCTCAATATATTAGAGCTCAGTAAGAAGTATAAGTAAAGCTTACATTGCTATGGTGTTTTGAAGAATGGAAATCAGGCAATACTTCATGAAATAGGTGAAAATAAAAAAGTCTTTGGTGGTGGACTTCGGACAAAGAAGATGATTATCTTTTCAAATAAGAAATTCTTTGGTTCTTAGGCTAGCACAGGACCATTCTCCATAAAGATCACACCTTATAAGCCCTAAGTAAAGGAATGTGATACACAGTATGGCAAATTTAGGTTTATCTTCTACTGGCTTTTCATTTAATCATGGCCAAACAAGGCCATTTTGTCATTGCAAATTATTTTTTCTGTAGAAGTATTATTCTACTATTTATTATTATAATCCCTTTTAAACATAATTTTAAGTCCTTCATGTTTCTACTAATAAAAAAGGAATTCAAGAGACCCATATGCCAGGATAATAGAAAACTAGATCTGTAACTCAAGATAGAAAAAAAAATTTTAATCACACTTATGTCAGCATGCTGTAGAAAATATTCTGTACATTAGTGTTGAACACAAAAATTAGCTACTTTTTATGAAAGTTGACCAAGATGTTAAGTGTAGTTTATTTCTGAAACTTCCTGCTTAGTTGTCATTCTTTTTCACAGTATAGAATTTAGTTCTCCTAATGTATACATAATCTATATTTAAAAACCTCAAATTCTAGATCACATAGTAGCTTCTAAATTTTTAGTGAATATGATATCAAATAGCACTATTTTAGTTAATTGAATATGCTGTCTTGACCAGGATAGCGTCACTGCTTACTTTGTTATAAAATTTCTGAAATTTGATATTAAAAAGGAAATTAAATCCATTAAAGAGATCTAGAAGATAGCAGCAGGATATCTATTAGTTTATCCTGCCATAATAGTAAAATTATAAAACATGTAAACTCTGTGACATGAGGATATAAATAATCTTTCAATCAGGTTTAAAAAAAAGTTACAACCAATTGTTAAAAGCAAAAAAGAAAAGATAAAATGATGAAAGCAAATTTAAATGGATTATATGACTTTGGCCATGAACAAGGATTCCCATGAATTGGATTTAGGGATGGACTTTGTATACGATGTAAACTTCCTAGATTGTAAGCAAGTTTTTTTTTTTCCTGTATTTGTGTATGAGGAGAGTTTCATATATTAGATACATAGTTTTCAACAGAGTCTCAAAAAACTACGTGCTGCAAAATGTGATCTAGAGTGATTAAGGTGATTATTTACGGCTATACCACTGGTCAGGCCAACTATTTGACTCTGTATACAGACAGTAACTTTATGAACTCAGTATTTACCAATAAACACCATCATAACATCTTATTCTATAGGAAAAACAGGCAGCAATGTCATAAAAGGCAGTTTTTCTGTTTCAGCTGAGGCACAAAAGCTGAGGATAAAATCTGCAAACTACTCAAAAAATAAAAGTTTTGAGAAAAAAGGGGAGGAAATATAATCTTTGAAGGAAGCTCTTGGATTTCTTAATGTTTTATCTCTCCTCAAGAGTAGAAAACTGCTTCAAGATATTGATATACATCTGCTGGAGATAAAGGAACATGGTAGATTGATATCTGAGCTCATCTGAGAAATCTGAATGTAGAAATCTGCAGTTAATGGCCTCAAATACTAGTACACAGAGAAAGGTGTCTGCACTTCAACTGACTATGGGTAGCAAGGATTGTCAAAATTTTCTTTTGGATCCTATATTGACCATGTAGGAGACATAGTCATCGTGGAATCACTTTAAAATAACTTTTTGTCCAAGAAGACCTTTAGAAAACATGTGACCCACCTGAGTGTTGAAATCTCAGAATTAAGAGGAAAGTTCACAAACTGTCAGCTAGAGGCAGATTCAACCATATCACAAGAAATGTGGTAGAAGTCCCCAGTAAGAAATTATTTCAGCAGCCATGAAGGGTCCTTGCGTGAGAAAGACTCAGTGTGCAACATCTGAAAGCACTATTGCCAGAACATGACAGTCAATCAAGTAAGACGTTCCCTCCACCTATGCCTCTCTCCCTAGTGTAACGCTTGAGGGGGCAGTCACTGAAATAAGTAGAGAGAAAAGTGTTTGCTGAGAGAGCTAATACATAAGTCAGCCTTCATTGGTCCTAATGCAGTCTTCCCAATTCAAAAATCAACACCCAGAAAAGGCAGAAATTTTAGCTTTAAATTAATTTAAAATTTTCAATTATCACAGTGGACTGGGCATTTAAATTTAAAGAGCTTTCTGAGATTCCATGTGTGAAAATGAAAAACATTAGCCTGAAAATTGGACTTAAAGAGACTATAAGGAGAAAAACATGCTTTATGACATGCATCTTAAAGACCCCTATTATTTCAATGAATTTGTTACCATTAAAATATGCATGTGATAAAACGGCATTATTTATTGAGAAATCTAAAACGTAATAATATTTCAATTGTATAGTTTTAGAGTACCTTTCTTGCCTAACACTTTTCTGATAGCAAGTTGGACATCCTTGTTTCTGAGGCTATATACCATGGGGTTTAGTAAGGGAGTGACAATAGTGTATGTCACCGTCACCAGCCTGTCTTTGTTGGACACATAGTTTGCTGTAGGCCTCAGGTAGATGAAGGAAGCACAGCCATAATGAACAGTAACAACAGTGAGGTGAGCAGCGCAGGTGGAAAATGCTTTCCGTCTGCCCTCAGCTGAGGGAATCTTCAGGATAGTCCTCAGAATGCAGATGTAAGAAACACAGATAAACAGAAAGGGAAACACAAGTACAAGAACCCCACAAATGAATATCACAAATTCATTAACATCTGTGTTGGTACAAGCCAGACGAATGACTGGTAAGATGTCACAGAAGTAATGATTGACCTTGTTGGCGCTACAGAAAGGGAGGCTGAAAACTAAATTTACCACTGTAAGGGAGGCCAAGAAGCCTCCAATTGCACAGGCAGCTGCCAGTTTTCCACACACCTGCCAGCTCATAACAATGGGGTAATGCAGAGGGTGACAAATGGCAGCATAGCGATCATAACCCATCACACCCAATAGCAGGCAGTTGGTAATGGCAAAACCAAGGAAGAAGAACATTTGAAGGACACAACAGGTAAAGGAAATTGTCCTGGCCACAGAAAGTAGATTGATGAGCATCTTGGGTAGAATGACAAAGGTGTAGAAGGTCTCAGACGTTGAGAGAATGCCAAGGAAGAAGTACATTGGTGTGTGGAGGCTTTTATCCAGGTGGATGACACTGATAATGGTGATATTGCCACAAAGAATGACCAGATACAGAAAAAGAAAAACCACAAAGAGGGCCAGCTGAATTTCACCAAGGCTGGAAAAACCCAGCAACAAGAATCCAGTGACTGTGGTGAGGTTTTCTGTCAGTATCTGCAAAGAGGGAAAGAAGTGAAACATATTCAGGTATATGAATATAAGAAAGTGGGTCATGCAGTCCTGTGTTCCTTTCTGGAGGTGACAGAAGAATCTTGCCTTTTACTCACCTTTTCCAGTTCCTAGTTACCTCTCGTGTTCATTGTTTCATGGTCCCCTTCTTCCATCTTCAAAGTCAACAAAGTTACATCTCTCTCTCTGACTTTCTGATTCTCTCTTCCAATTTTAAGAATGCTTATGATTACTTTGGGCCCACCAGAATAATACAGGATAATATCTCTACAGTCAGTTGACTTTCCTTCTACACCCTCTATTCCTCTTGTTAATATAATCTAACACATTCTCAGGTTCCAGTGATTAAGACATAGGCATCTTTGGGGGCTCATTATTTGGCCTACTACCACCAGCAACAAACACTCTAAAAATGATATTAAGAAAACAATTTAATTCACAATATAATAAAAAGCCTAGTGTTAGATCTAACCAAAAAAGTGCAAGACATATACACAGAAAACTTTCAAACATTGTTGAGATAAATTATAAAACATATGAGTAAATGAAGAATACCCATGTTTATGAGTGTAAAGACTTAATAAAATATAGAGCAATTCTGATCAAATTTGTCTATGTAGTCAGTATAATTCTTAACAAATCCCCGCAGCCTTTTCTTCTAAAGATTGATAAGATGATTATAAAATTTATATGAAAAGGAATCAGAATTGCCCAAATGTGTCTAGTTTAATCACTAAAGAGAGGCCTTTAGAGCATTGTGAGCCATTTAACAGTCACCATTTTAGTCCTACTCTAGGATCTTTGTTTCTGGAATACATCATGGCTCTTCCAAGATTGTTGGTAAAAGTAATTGTTAAGTTAATTATTTGCATTCTCAGGCTGATAACTTAAAGTTTACCGCTCTAGTAATGCCCAGTTATATTTGTAACCATAATTAAAATAACCACAAACACATTTTACGAAAAAATATATTATATATCTGAACAGAAGTTTGGTTATTATAGATGTATTGAATTAGGTTAATATAGATGTATTGAATTAGGTTAACATCACTTATTCCTCACTTTGATGTATTGAATTAGGTTAATATAGATGTATTGAATTAGGTTAATATAGATGTATTGAATTAGGTTAATATCACTTATTCCTCACTTTGAACAACAATAATATAGAGATTCAAGAAAAATGAGCAAACAGATTTTGACTAATTATCTGTATTTATATGCAGAATAAGTATTTTCTGAAGTGATCAGAATTATCCTTATCACCTTCCTTCTTTCTTTACCCATCATCACCTTTATCTATAGACACACATGAAGTCCAGCATGTCTTAAATAAAACATGGTCTATTGTAGGGTCATTGAATTCTGATGTATATACTGCTTTTAGGGAAGACTTTGTGTATGGTTTGTGAAAAAATGAAAAGCAATGAAAATTGAGATTTGAAACATAGCAGTTTTTTTTTGTAGTAAAAAGTCAAAGCAACATAGTATACTTTTGATTTTCTAGTAACAATTAAAACAGATAAGACAAGAATACTTTTAGTCAGGTAGAATCCCATTAAATAAAATTAGCTTACATGAAATGTATTCTAATCAATGCACCTAAACCTCCCCTCAGGTTCTAACAAATAGAAATAAGAATCTCTTCACACTGTCAGTAGTTTCTTTTGCTGTGCAGAAGCTCTTTAGTTTAATTCGCTCCCACTTATGAATTTTGGTTTTTGCTTCAACTGCTTTTAGGGACTTAACCAAAAATTCTTTTCCAAAGCTGATATTGAGAATAGTGTTTCCCAGGTTTTCATCTAGGATTTTTAGAGTTTGAGAATTTACATTTAAATTTTTAATCTACTTTGAGTTAATTTTTGTATATGGTGAAAGGTGAGGGTCCAGTTTTTCTCTTCTACGGATGGCTAGCCAGTGATCCCCACACCGTTTACTGAATAGGGAGTCTTTTTTCTATTGTTTGTTTTTGTCAGCCTTGCTGAAGACCACATGGTTGTAGGTGTGCAGCTTTCTTTCTGAGCATTTTTTTTTCATTATGTTCTCTTGGTCTGTGTTCCTGTTTATGCACCAGAACCCTGCTGTTTTAGTTGCTGTAACATCATAGTATGATTTGAAGTTGGTTACTGTGATGCCCCTCTAGCTTTGTTCTTTTTGTTGAGGGTTACTTGGGCTATTTGAGCCCTTTTTTTGTTTCATATGAATTTTATAATAGTTTTGCTAATTCTGATAATATTGCATTGGTAGTTTGATAGAAATAGCATTGAATCTGTAAATTGCTTTAGAGAGTATGGCCATTTTTTTTTTTTTTTTTCAGAGCTAGGCCTTCCCGGGTTCAGCTGTGCTTACTGTGGAGAGTATGGCCATTTTAACAATATTGATTATTCCAGTTCATGAGCATGGTATGCTTTCCCATTTATTTGGGTGATCTGATTTCTTTGAGCAGTGTTTTATAGTTCTCCTTGCAGAGACCTTTCACCTCTTTTATTAGGTGTATTTCTAGATATTCCATTTTCTTTGTGGTTATTGAAATGTAATTGTGTTCTTGATTTGACTCTCAGCCTGGACATCATTGATGTATAGAAGTACCACTGATTTTTTAAGATTGATTTTGTATCTTAAAATTTAACTAAAGTCATTTATCAGTTCTAGGAGCTTTTTGGTAAAGTCTTTAAAATTTTCTAGATGTGGAATAATATCAACAATGAAGACAAATAGTTTGGCTTTTTTTTTTTTCCTATTTGGATGTCCTTTATTTCTTTCTTTTCTTGAATAGGAGTGGTAAGAATGGGTATCCTTGTGTTGTTTCAGTTCTCAAGAATAGTTCCAGCTTTTGCTTGTTCAATATGATGTTGGCTGTGGATTTGTCACATATGACTCTTATTATTTTGAGATATGTTCCTTCAAAGCCTAGTCTGTTGAGGGTTTTTATCATGAGGGGATGTTAGATGTTATTGAAAGATTTTCTGCATCTACTAAGATGATCATATAAATTCATTTCTAATTATTTATGTCATGAATTGCATTTATTGATTTTCATATATTGAACCAAACAACCTACAGAATGAGAGAAAATATTCACAAACTGTGCACCAGACAAACGCCTAATATTCAGAATCTACAAGAAACTTAAACAAATCAAGCAAAAAACAATAAGCCCCATTTAAAAATGTACAAAGGATATGAACAGATACTTCTCAAAATAAGACATACAAGCAGCCAAGAAACTTATGAAAAATGATCACTGTCACCAATCATCAGAGAAATGCAAATCAAAACCACGAGATACTATTTCACACCAGTTAGAATGCTATGAAATAAAAGACTTGTATCTATACATTGAAATGATTCATCACCCTTTCATCTTATTCATATTCATAACTATCCAAGTGCTCATAAACATTGATAAAAAACAGTAAAAACTAAAATGTATCCTACACATTTCTCTTATATATTTGAAGAAGTATTAATTAAAACATTAATTTTTTAAGTTTAATTGTTTAAAATTTTTAATTTAATTTTAAAAATATATAGAAAACCTATCTGTATGTTTGAGCAAAACCACTGATCAGTAACAATAAAAATAAAATCATATGGAAATCATATTTTCAAAAGCTCTTTCATATGAATATCTGAAAATACTATTAAGTGTTGGGTCAAAGGGAAAATACAATGTAAAATAAAATAAGTTCTAAAAAATAGTGTAAATATTAGACTATATGGACTAAATTTAAAGCAGTTATCAGAAGAAAGTTTATACCTTAATTGCTTACCTAAACAAAAATTTAATTATTTTTAAACTATAAAACATCTGAATGCCATCTAAACTGTTTCTGACATGTAATAGTAACTTAATAAATACATCTTTAATACATTTTAAATATCAATTTAAATTTTCAGTGCATGTGTTCAAAATTTGTTTTATATGTTAATAAAAAACAAAAAATTATGAAGGATTAGAAAACATTTTATTATTGGATAGAAAATTTGAAAAGCTAAACAAATAATAATGAAATATTATTGAGGAATACTAAGCAACAATTTGTATAAAATAAAATATTTATTTACAACAAAGGCACGGTTGAATTATTAGAAAGCAAACAACAAATAGAAAACTACCAAAAATATTCTCCAAATGTTAATGTTAATGAAAAATTTATTACAGACCAATAGAGAAAATAAAATAACAAACTTTGAAGAAGAAAACAGATATAAGCATACAGTTTATAAAATAGAAATAGAATGCATCAAACATATAAAAATTTATTTTACTTTGTTTGAAATATACTTCAAGTCAAAAATAAATGCAGATATATTTACACTCATCAAATTAGCTGTGGTGATTTTATGTGACTAGTAACAAAAGATTTACTAATAGGATTATAATTTGGTTTTATTTATGCAAAGAAATTTAGCAAAATATATCAATATCCTTGAATATATTTATCTAATTTATTCCAATATTCTATTTCTTAAAAGTTCCCCATACAGATTTATATGTAAAAATGTATTTATAAGGAAAAATTGAAAATCATAACACAAACTAACAGCACTTGGTTTAAGAAAGACAGTATTATTGTGTATTGAATGACAGTATGGAATCTAGAAGAAGGTAACTTGGCTTTACCAAGTTGAAGGAAGAAATTAGAAGAAATAAATTTATTCAAAGTTGGAAACTATAGGGTTTTGTTTTGTTTCATTTTGTTTTTCACTTTTACCTTCACTACTGTTGATTTGGGAAGGGCAACTGGAGGAGATTATTTTCCAGAATGATTTGGAAAACAGAGATAGAGGGGCCTGAGAATGAAAGGCATGGCGTTGTGAACACAGAGAACAGTTGGGAGAAGGTGGGAGAAGATAGGAGATTAAATGGTAATGTGTGTGTTGAAACAGTTCAACTAAGAAGTGGCAATCACAGAGACATTTAAATTTACATTTAACCAAGTACCTTCTTACTCATAACTTTATAATAATCCCTACAAACGTTGTAAAATTCCAATTTTCTTAAAAGGGAGGAAAGAAAAGCAAGCAAGTGGGAGGGAGGGAACAAAGAGAGGGACGTAGGGAATGAAGAGAGGGAGGGAGGAAGGAAGGAAGGAAGGAGAGAGGGAGGGAGGGAGGGAGGGAGGGAAAGGAAGGGAAAGGGAAAGGGAAGGAAAGAAAAGGAAAAAGGCTGTTGATAATTTGATCTCTTACAACACTGCAAATGTTTCCTTCCGCTCCCAGATTATACCCCAATGTTTTAATAATATGGAATGTCATAGTTCATTGAACATGCAAAGAGCCATGTTGTATAACAACAATGCATTTTCTTGTGTTAGGGCAGATCCTCTAATCTTTCAAATCATTTCCCTGTAAGTCAGGTTTCCAAGCACTCTTTCAATTTAACAACTATTTATTGTATACATTACTAAATCTGAGACACCTTTTTTGGTGTTTGGGATACAACAGTGAACAAAGCAAAGATCTTTGCCCTTGTGAAACATATATTCTAGGACTTCTTACATTTTAGATCGTTCTGTACAATGATCTTTCTTATCTAGCACAATTTAAGCTCTTAGAAGGCAAAGGCTATGCTGTTCATTTGACAAAAGTTTCTGTACCATGCATCAAACATTTATATACATCTGTCTAACCACATCAGCATCAGAGTTTCTAATAAAAACAAATATTCAAAATCTGTCTGACAAGATTGTAAAAAACTTAATTCATGAATAAATAATTGCGACTAATTTGTAGGTATTTCTCATGTCGTTGGTAAAGAAAATCCCAGTGAGTGAGCAAGGAAGCTAGATAAAAATTTATGTTATGAAGAAAGCACTAGAGGTGAAATTCACATGCTTATTTCTGCGTTTTCTTTGAGCACATAAATTAATCCTCCTGAATTTTAGTTTTCTCCTCTGTAATATGGGATATTATACAGATTAATGGACAGCGTAAGTAAAAGACGTAGCCCAGAATTATGTATAAAAGTCCTATTTAAATATTTCCATTTCTTCCTTCATTCCTTCTTAAGACTCTTGCTAGGGATAGCCTTTCTGACCATTCTGCAATATCTCTAATGTTCTTTTTTCCTGACCTTAAAACCTCAAACTGAGTGTTATTTTGTCTTCCCATCCAGCTACTTTTCCTATTACCACCTCCCAAACCTTCACTGTCATGTATTTGTAGACTGCAATTCTAAGAAAATCTCAACAATTTCTGAATTAAACATAAGATAAAAGGCATAACTAGTTAACGTCTTTGAAATGACATAAATATGTCCTAAGATTTTAGATAATTTAATTTCTTTAAGCCATCTATGAAATAAAGACCAAATCTTCAATATGAAAGAGTTTCACATTCTTTAAAATATGAATTTTGGGATACAGAGGAATGCAGTTGCCCTATATCTTAATCATGGCCCAGGCCTATATCTTAATCATGGCCCAGGCCCTTTATGGAAAAGTCTAAGTAATTTGCCAAAACAAGCATGTTCCCAGTATATTACACATCTTCCTGCTGCTCTCTTAAATTTTTCGAGACAGCAACAAGTGACTTACTACTTGGCTCCCCAGAACAGTGGTCATTGTGCCTCTTCTGTATGGGCTGGATCAGCTACAACCCTAAGGACTGTAATTAATAGGTTTTTTCTGGTTATCATTAGCATCAATGCCCTGCTTGGTAATTTTACTCTCTAGCACCCTAGGGAGCCATGACCACATTGCTTCTGACACATTCTGCCCTCCCTGAATTAGCAACTATGATCTAAAGGGAAAATGCTCCTCAAGGCTTTTTTGCCAAGTAGATAAACTATGCAATCGACCTAGGAAATTCATTGGTTTCCTATTTTAGATTCTTTGGTGAAGTGACTCACTGAAAATCTGGACGCTACTGGAAACACAATCAGCAGAAAAGACTCCCATGGGCTTCGGCCTATAGTTCCTGAGTTTTGCCCTTTGGCTGGAGACAAGAATGTTCACTCCTTAACTCTAACCTCTATTTCAAGGGGAAAAACATATTTTGAGAAATGGCAGAGACATGGACTGACAGGTGCTTGTAGATCCAGCAGTGGGAGCAGCAAGGAGCAAATCTGGGAGATGTGGCAGAGTGTGGGAGAACTCAGTTATAGGGCCCAGAGACAGCATTGAGGTATTTATTTATACCAAAGCTTAGTTTCCATCATAAACTGTGATATGTTTAGACTATTTGTCCTCAAATAATTGGTAGTTTTTACCTTAAGAAATTAAGCCCCTACTGGGCGCAGTGGCTCATGCCTGTAATCCCAGCACTTTGGGAGGCCGAGCTGGGCAGATCACCTGAGGTCAGGAGTTCGAGACCAGCCTGGCCAACATGGTGAAACCCAGTCTCTACTAAAAATATAAAAATTAGCCAGACATAGTGGCACACGCCTGTAATTCCAGCTACTCCAGAGGCTGAGGCAGGAGAATCACTTGAACCCAGGAGGCGGAGGTTGCAGTGAGCCAAGATCACGCCATTGCACTCTAGCCAGGTGACAGAGTGAGATTTTGTCAAAGAAAGAAAGGAAAGAAAGAGAGAGAGAGAGAGAGGAGAGAGAGAGAGAAAGAAAGAAGGAAAGAGAAAGAAAGAAAGAAAGAGAAAGAAAGAAAGAAAGAAAGAGAAAGAAAGAGAAAAGAAAGGAAGGAAGGAAGAAAGAAAAGAAAAGAAAAAAAAGAAAAGAAAAGAAAGGGAAGGAAAGAAAGAAAGAAACCCTTAGTGGAGGAAACATAGAAAGCGTATTTTGATGGGGCATTATGAGAGATATGTGTATGTCACTATAAAGGGATATGGAAAACAAATACAAATTGGATTATGGAGGTCAATAACTTCTGAGAGGTAGTTATGCTTGAGTGACATCTTGAAATCTGGTTAGTAGGTAGACAAATAATACGAAATAACAAATTTTGTGAAAATACATGTAAAGGCATGAAACAATGTATTTTATTGGAACAAGAAGTACTTTGGTAGGATTTTATTTTTTGGTGTAATGGCTGAATAAAATGGTAGATCTACTTTTTGGTCTTCTATTATTATTACACTTTAAGTTCTGGGGTACATGTGCAGATTCTGCAGATTTGTTACATACGTATACTTGTGCAATGGTGGTGGTTTGCTGCATCCATCACTCCGTCATCTACATTAAGCATTTCTCCTAATGCTATCCCTCCCCAATGCCCCCAACCCCTGCTATTCCTCCCCTAGCCCCCCACCCCCCAGGCCCCAGTGTGTGATGTTCCCGTCCCTATGTCCATATCTTCTCATTGTTCAACTCCCACTTATGAGTGAGAACATGTGGTGTTTGGTTTTCTGTTCTTGTGTCAGTTTGCTGAGAATGATGGTTTGCAGTTTCATCCATGTCCCTGCAAAGGACATAAACTCATCCTTTTTTATGGCTGCATAGTATTCCATGGTGTATATGTGCCACATTTTCTTTATCCAGTCTATTATTGATGAGCATTTGGGTTAATTCCAAGTCTTTGCTATTGTGAACAGTGCTGCAATAAACATATGTGTGCATGTGTCTTTATAATAGAATAATTTATAATCCTTTGGGTATATTCCCAGTAATGAGATTGCTGGGTCAAATGGAATTTCTATTTCTTGATCCTGGAGGAATTGCCACTCTGTCTTCCACAATGGTTGAACTAATTTACACTCCCACCAACAGTGTAAAAGCATTCCTGTTTCTCCACATCCTCTCCAGCATCTGTTGTCTCCTGATTTTTTAATGATCGCCATTCTAACTGGCATGAGATGGTATCTCAATGTGGTTTTGATTTGCATTTTTCAAATGACCATGATGATGAGCTTTTTTTCATATGTTTGTTGGCTGCATAATGTCAATACTAGACAGATTAACGAGACAGAAAATTAACAAGGATATCCAGGACTTGAACTCAGATCTGGACCAAGTGGACCTAATAGACATCTACAGAAATCTCCACCCCAAAACTACAGTATATACGTTCTTCTCAGCACCACATCGCACTTATTCTAAAGTTGACGATGTAATTGGAAGTAAAACACTCCTCATCAAATGCAAAAGAATGGGAATCATAACAAACAGCCTCTCAGATCATAGTGCAATCAAATTAGAACTCAGAATTAAGAAACTCACTCAAAACTGCATGACTGCATGGAAACTAAACAACCTGCTCCTAAATGACTACTGGTTAAATAATGAAATGAAGGCAGAAATAAAGGTGTTCTTCGGAACCAATGAGAACGAAGACATAATGTACCAGAATCTCTGGGACACATTTAAAGCAGTGTCTAGAGGGAAATTTATAACACTAAATGCACAACAGAGAAGCCAGGAAAGAGATAAAAATCAACACCCTAATGTCACAGTTAAAAGAACTAGAGGAGCAAGATCAAACAAATTCAAAAGCTAGCAAAAGGCAAGAAATAACTAAGATCAGAGCAGAACTGAAGAAGATAGAGACACAAAGAAACCCTTCAAAAAATTAGTCAATCTAGGAGCTGGTTTGGGGGTAGCATTTTTAACAAATACTTAACATGTACCTTCAAATCTGTCAGGAACTATTGAAAGTTTTATAATATGGGATGTTATTTAATTAGATTTTTATTTTAGAATGATGATGATGACAATGATAAAAATCAACATTAAAATAGTTCTCAGTATATGCCAGACAACTGTTTTAAGTGTTGACACATATTTTCTGATTTAACAATCACAACAACCCTAAGCCTTCCCTGGCAGCAGTGTGAAGAATGGATTGGGGACCACAGTACTTGAAGTTTTTGCAGTAATCCAGAGAAGACAGGATGATCCTGTAAAAATAGGGAAAAAAAATGTGATTGAGGACCTTTTAGCCAGTGGAATCTATAAGACACAATGGGTGGTATGGCGATTTAAAAAAAAGTGGTGAAGAAGACTTCCATGTGCTTGGTTCGGTTGCTAGGATGGATGGAGTTAATATTCACCAAGATAAGGCATGAAGGTGGCAGAGCAAGACTAGGGGGGACATAAAATTGCAGGACTGTCATGGCCATTCATAAAACAGATATTTCTCTTATGCCAGGCACCATACAAGGAACTGAATCAACAAAGTTGTGTCTGATACATAAACCCACACTGTCAGTAAATTCAAATTCATTGCAGAGAGAAAGCAGAAAAAGCATTTATGCCCCAAAAGCTCAGGCAACAGAAACAAAAATAGATAAATGGGATTACATCAAACCAAAGAACTTCTTCACAGAAAAAGTGACAATCAAAAGAACAAAGAGCCTACGGAAAGAGAGAAAATATTTGCAAACCATGCATCTGATAAGGGGTTAACATTCATAATATGTAAAGAACTTTAAAAACTCAATAGAAAAATAACAAATAACCCAATTATAAATGAACAAAGAATCTGAATAGATATTTCTCAAGATATATAAATGGACAGCAAGTACATGAAAAAATGCTCCACCCCACTATTCATCAGAAAATGCAAATTAAAACCATAATGAGATATTGCCTCGCACCTGTTAGAATGGCTATTATCAAAAAGATAACAGATGAAAAGTGTTAGGGAGGTTTTGGAGAAAGGGGAACCCCTGTACACCATTGGCAGTTGTAAATTAGTACGACCAATATGGAAATCAGTAAGAGGCTTCCTCAAAAAACTGAAAATAGAACTACCATGTGTTCTTATAATTTTGATATACTTGATGTATAAAATCAGAATGTCAAAGAGATATCTGCACTCCTATGTTTATGTAGCACTATTTACAATAGTCAAGGTGTGGAATCAACCTAAGTGTCTACTAATGGACAAATGTATTAGGTTGGTGCAAAAGTTATTGTAGTTTTTGCCATTGGAAGTAATGGAAAAAAAAAAAACAGAGGTTGAGAGAGATAAGAAAGCTGCAGAAGAAAAGTTGGAAGCCAGCAGAAGCTGGTCCATAAGGTTCAAGGAAAGGCACTATCTTCATAACATAAAAGTGCAAGGTGAAGCAGCAATGTGCTGATGTTAAAGTTGCAACAAGTTATCTAGAAAAACATAATTGCTTTTGCATCAACCTAATATAAGAAACTGTGGCATATATACACAATAAAATAGGATTCAGCTATATAAAGAAAGAAATCTTGTTATTTGCAATAACATGGATGAAACTGGATGATACTATGCTAAGTGAAACAAACCAGGCACAGAAAGACAAACACCACATGATCTCACACATATGTGGAATCTAAAAAAGTCAAACACATAAAAGTAGAGCGTAGAATGGTGGTTACCAGAGGCTGAAATCAGGTGAGGGGTTGAGGGGAGAGTTTTGAAGATGTTTGTGAAAGAGTATAAAATTTCAGTTAGATAGGAGAAATAATTTTAAAAGCTCTATTTCATGTAATGGTGACTATAGTTAATAATAACGTATTATGTACTTGAAAATTGCTAACTAGATTTTAAGTGTTCTCACCACAAACAAATAAGTACATGAGCTAAAGGTATATGTTAATTAACTTTATTTAGTCATTCTACAATACCTATGTATATCAAAATATCATGTTGTACATCATAAATATATATAATTTTTATTTGTCAATTAAGAAGCATTTTATAAAACACATTTATACAGGCCTTCTTTGCTTGTCTTCAACTCATCCAGTTTTTGCTTCAGGGGTTTTGCACACATTGCTTCTTCTGTCTAAAAGCATCTCCCAAAATAATCTCCTTTACTTGATGACTTCTACTTACCCTTCAGGTTACATACAGGTTAAGTGTCAGTTTCTCCGGGAAACCAACCCCACACGATTCAATCTAAATTTGGTTTATCTTAGTATTCTCTCCTCTATCCCCTGAATGCACCTTTTCTTCAGAGAATAAACTTAAACTGGTAAAGTATTTTCCTTCATTTTTCTGTCCACTGGGACTGTCTTGAACCAGACAATAAGGTCTATGAGGGCAGAGACCACATTTATTTTGTTCATCATTTATTTCCAGTAGCTTTAAAACAGTAGCTAGTATGTATTAGGAAATGAATACATATTTGTTGAAATTATGCAAGGTACAATAAAAATAAGCCTGGTTGTGGCAGAGCCTAATCTCATCAGTAGGGTGCAGCAGGCACACAAGGGAGGGTTTAGAGGAAAGCTATCTAGCTGGGATGGTCTTGAGATATGAGAGCAAGCATTAAATTCAGTAAAGGAGATGAGCTAAAGAGAATAACCAACACATGAGAACACAGAATATTGTCACTTTTGAAACAAGCAAATTGTTGGTTAGCTTCAGAACGTACAAGAAGGCATATAGAAAACAGAGAACAAAATTAGAAATGATAATACTGGAGAGACAGGCAGAAACTAGATGATAGACCTGTGATAATGAAGGACTCTTGGCATTATCTTGGGTGGCAAGGGGAGTCACCGGAGGGTTTTCCATGGGTTCTCTGGTCATCCTAGGACTCTAGCCTTCTAGTAGCGTTAACTCAAACCTTTTGCTTGGAATTACTTGAGATGTTTCAGCAAGTAGGCAATGCTTGTAGCTTCCTTGAAGAGAGCAAATTAGTCTGGTGGTTCAGGAATAAATGTGGGGACTAAGACAAACTAATATGTGAAAGACATACATTTGCATCAAGAGAACCATGAAGTGGTTCCACCTCAAACAAAGAAAGAACAAAACAACCCCAAGTAAAGGCAAAGATATTTCAACATGTAGGTTAAGGAAATGAGTCAGGGACAAAAAGGACCGCCGAGTTTTCTAGCGTAATGTGTGGAAACAAAGTTACCTCGAGTCTTTAGAAAAAGGAAAGTAGGGATAGATGGATTTCCTGCTCTTTTCCTTTTTTTGGATACATCTTTGCTGTCTTGATGTATCCAAGATGTCTGCTTCAAGACATAGCTCTCATAAGTTTGGATGCATCTTTGCTCTCATATTAGTTTTTGAATTAGCAATATTTAAAGCAGTAAAATATAATTAAATTTATTATGGAACTGAGGGCTGTGTTCCCATATCTGATTAGTCTTGTTAAAGCATCATGGACAGTCGAAAGCCAGACTGTCTTAACTTCTGTGAGCCTCATTCTTCTCATATGTGAAATGTTCTTACATTACAGTGCAGTTGGACCATTAAATGAGAAAATGTGTAAAAGCGCACATTTTCCCTGGCATGTACTAGGTATTAGTAGTTTTAAAAAATGGCTCTCTAGTTAAGAGAATATAAAGTTTGGCCGATTGTCCTTCGTAGGGCTGATTTGAATTCCTTATTTCTCAGACTATAAATCACTGGATTGAACAATGGGGTAAGGATGGTATATGATACAGATATTAGGGTGTCTTGGCCTGAAGAGTAATTGGTCTTGGGCCTTAAGTAGATGAAAGAGGCACAACCGTAGTGAACAGTTACCACAATCAGATGGGAGGCACAGGTGGAGAAGGTCTTGTATCTTCCAACGGAGGAAGGGATTTTTAGAATGGCAGAGATGATGCGGACATAGGAGACTAGAATAAGTAGCAGAGGAATAACCAAGACAAATGCACCAAGCATAAATATGACCAGCTGACTGAGGCCAGAGTGCTGAGATGCCAGTTTAAGTACAGGGGAGATGTCACAGAAGAAATGATGGAGCTGATTCGAGGAGTGGAAGGGCAGATGAAATACTAGGGAGGTGGTGACCAGGGAGACAGTGAAGCCACAGGCACAGGCAGCAGCCACTAGTCCCATACACACCCCATGTCCCATGAGCACTGTGTAGTGCAGTGGGTTACAGATAGCCATGTAGCGATCATAGCTCATGGCTGCCAGCAGGAAGGAGTGAGAACAGCCAAGGAAGAGGAAGGAAAACATTTGGATGGCACAGCCCACGAAAGAAATGGTCTTCTTCTGGGCCAGTAGATCAACCAGCATCTTGGGAACAATGACGAAGGTGTAGCAAGTCTCAGAGCAGGAGAGGATGGCAAGGAAGAAGTACATGGGGGTATGAAGGGCTCTGTCCAGCATGATGGTGGAAAGGATGATTGCATTGGTGCCCAGAGTGAACAGGTAAAGGAGCAGGAAGATAACAAAGAGCAATTGCTGCAGCCTGGCCAGGGATGAGAAGCCGAGGAAGACAAACTCTCTCACCACAGTCTCATTGACCCGCTCCATGGAAAGTACTTCTATGCAAGAGAGTCAGGGACAGAGGTAGAAGCCAGGATCCAGAAAGGAGAGCAAAAACGTACGGGAAATTTCACACCAAGTTTGCAGGTGAGAGGCATTTCCAGATATTTGCTGGGATTCTTCATTCCCTCATTAAAATGTCTGCTAAAAGAAGAGTTAGGTGAAATATGCAAAAGAATAACTGACAACCAGTTTGGAGGCCTCTTCTAATGTGAAGAACAGGTTATCTCTCTGTCCAAGAATTAGGAAATTTGCTAATAGTTTTCCTTCTTTTTCTTTCTTATGTAACATGTAGATTATTGTTTTTCTCGTTCACTGTAAACCCAAGGCAACTCACGTGTTAACTTCAGCTACTTGAAGCTGATCAGAATATAGAATGAAAGAATGAATAATGTTAAGACATAATCATGTGGACATCAGTTTATCCAACCATAAAATGAGAAAGGAGACAAAATATTTGATGATCTCTAGGTAAAGGTGTGAGGACACATGCATTTATTGGGAATTTTTTATATCTCCAAGAGAAGAATAAGAAATACTATTGGAAGTTCCACAAGTTGAAACATTGAGTCAAGAGTGAAACAAAAAATAACATTAGCCGAAAGCGGTGGCTCACAGCTGTAATCCCAGCACTTTGGGAAGCCAAGGTGGGTGGATTGCTTGAGGCCAGGGGTTCGAGACCAGCCTGGGCAACATGGCGAAACCTCATCTTTACTAAAAATGCAAAAATTAGCCAGGTATGGCAGCACACGCCTATAATCCCAGCTACTCGGGAGGCTGAGGTGTTAGAATTACTTGAATCTGGTGGCAGAGGTTGCAGTGAGCTAAGATTGTGCCACTGCACTCCAGACTGGGTAACAGAGTGACAATCTATCTCAAAAACTAACTAAATAAATAACATTAGTACATTAGCATAAAGAAAAAAATTCTTTTTTCAGGAAGAGAACAATCACCAGGGTGGTAAAGAGAGATAATTGACTTTGTGGCATTTTCTAACACACTTCACTTTTCCATGCTGAGATAACATGGAGAAACTCAGAGAAAAAAAGAGTTTTGCAGAAATGACAGAGCTTGCCACAGGGTGTGGACAAGAATGGCACACTTAGAAATTTGGCCAATTTTCTCTACCCTGCTGTAAACCATAGGCTTTGTATCTTTTATATATTGTTATGTTAATAAGATTTCATTTGAACATTCTGCCACTAAAAATACTTTGCAAACTGCTCTAACAAATTATTTCTAAAGTCATCTTAGGCCTAATTTTTTCATGGGAACACTTTTCAATAACCCATCCAAATAAGTAAAGCAATCGCTATCTGGATAGAAAATCATCCAGTGTGTATTTCTGGTATCCAGTCTTCATTTACATACTTCTGAAGTTACTACATCATTTTGTGTTGGGAAATTATTGCCATCTGCTACCAGAATTTTGTTGTTGTTACTTTTGCATTTTTCTAGTCAAGAGCAACTTATTTTGTTTTCTGAACCCTAAGTTAATTAAGCAGGCATTCCTGAAATTCATTATATCTATTCATAGAATTTGGAAATGATGTTTTTTTCTTTATTACTTATTAGAAACTCTTCATAAACTTAGTTGACATAATTACTTATTTTAATAATGTTAGTATGACTATAAAGATATTACTGTTATATATAAACATAGAAAAAGTAAATACAATATATACCTCCATTTATATTTGTATGTATGAGTGTGTGTGTGTATTAGTTATATGTTTTTATATACAGAAGGGTAAAAGTTTCCCTATATAATACCTGCTTCTCAACAAATGAATTCCTGTATATTCCAAACAGTGAGGAAATCTAAACTTACGGTCATTGCTTTGCCTTTCCTCATCACTTTCCCAAAAGACTTTCATTTGAATCTTCTTTCAACTAATCAACCTCTAACCACCACTAGGCCCTCACTCAACTGAATATGATGTCTAATGTAGACCACGGAAGCTAGAATTATCTGATTCTAAAGGAGTGCCTGTATCTAACCAATACCAAAGAGAACTGTTTGGATTATTTTTTGCTCAGGCACATGAGGCCAGCTGATTCTAGTCCAGTGGTTTTCACATAATGTTAATATAAATCCACAGCCTAAATGAATCGTGTGAGTGATATAATTGCATTTTTATGATCTATGGATTCAGCTCCATGGTGCATCTGAGAAGGCAGCTTCCATCTGCTTAAGAGGCCATTAGGGACCACCACAGTGTGTTGCCATCTGTACTGATAGAAAGACATAAGACCAGGAAAATAAAAATTCTCATCCTGACAAATACCTTCAAGCTGTAAAATGAAGATGAAAGATCTTCAGTGTGACGTGAAAAGATTTAGGTTTCAGGTCTAGTTTTGTGTGACTTTAGATGAGGTACCTAAATTTAATATTTAGATTTTTTTAATTAATAGCATCAACAATAATGGAATAAACTACTGGGAGACATGGAAGGCACTGAAGCAGGGGATCCCTGGACATTTTACAAAGGAATTTTGACTAAGATAGTAGCCAAGTACTATGACCTTTAAGAGCCTTTCCTGCTCAGAGAACCAAAGACTCTCTAGTTAGATGATCTCAAAATCCCCTTAATGGTGATATTTTAGAACCTACAAGTAGAATTCAGGCTATGATCCTTGGAGATGGTACTTCAGTGTTTAATTTTTCTAATTCCTCAGATGTTCCACTGGGATTTTATGTAATCTGGATTTAAATGGAAACATAATACTTGAGGTTGCTGGGTTCCCCCCAGAAGAAGGCAATATACAGAGTTTTCACATGTAAAACTTTTGAGAAATACAAATATTTCTCTTAAGGAAAACATCAATCAATTAACTGAGAGAAATTATGTAGGCAGCCTCAGATAGTAAAGGAGTAAAATTTTTAACTTCTTAGATACAAATAAATATCTTTAATTTCTCCAGGTTGCCATATTAAAATGGAGTTTAAATACTAGAATTCAATTACAGCTAAAAGCATACATCCAGGAATACACAGCAGAAAGAGAAGTCGAAAAGTAAGAGAAGAGAGAGGAGTATCTGTTTCATTTAATCCATGAGTTCACCAATGAATGAAAAAGAGGAGTAGAAAAGGAAAGAAGGGAGGAAGGGAGGGAGGGACGGAAGGAAGGAAGGAAGAAAATAAAATCTAGCTAGGAGTGAGAATAACCCAATATGATCATCGAGAACAATTCAGATAATTTTTTTTTTTCAGATGGAGCTTTGCTCTTGTTGCCCAGGCTATAGTGCAATGGCACAGTCTTGGCTCACTGCAACCTTCATCTCCAGGGTTCAAGTGATTCTCCTGCCTCAGCCTCTTGAGCAGCTGGGATTACAGATGCACATAACCATGCCTGTCTGATTTTTGTATTTTTAGTAGAGACAACATTTCACAGTGTTGGCCAGGCTGTTCTCAAACTCCTGGCCTCAGGTGATTCACCTGCCTTGGCCTCCCAAAGTGTTGGGATTACAGGCATGAGCCACCATACCCAGCCAAATTCAGAGAATTATAAAGGCCATTCTCAGTCACCCTTAGTACCTGCAGTGAAAGGTAGCCTTTGATTCTCCTTTTTAACTCTGCTGCTTACCAGTAATGTCATCACTGATCTCCATGTGGGGCACAAAGAGAGGCTTTCTCAAACACTACTCATCATTCAAGTCCAGGCCCCACAAAACCCCAAACTAGGTCAATGTTCCCACTGCTCAGTAAGTACTTACATTGCTTTCTCTCTTCTAATTTAGAGAGAAACAGCTATTCAGAATTTGGGGTCTCCTGACAAGCAGCATCAGAGCCACAGAGAAGATCCTGAGGAAATAACAGCAGAAGAGAGGGAAGCTGCCTTGAGATAGAAACTCTCATCTGCATCAACAGAGCCTCCTCTATCCATCAGGACTCCCCAGTTCTCCAGATAAATCACCATCTTCAGAAGTTCTGATGACCAACATGGGCTGTGGTTATTAGAAGCATGCACGGTAATCACTGGACTCCTGAGGCTAGATCTACTGCCCTGGAGGCGTTGTCTTGAGGTTAATTAGAAGTCAAGTTTATTTTGGAAAAAATAATGTCATCAGTTTCTCAAAGGTGATCTCAGTTGAGGAGACTGGGGAGTTGAAACCATGAGCATAATTAGCCCATGTATGCTTTGAAAGTTGAGTCCATCTGTGATGGATTCTGAAAGAGAGCTCACCACAATTAAGATTGTAATGCAGTAGACCAAGCGGAAAATTTTTACTAAATTTTAAGTCAAAAGATTGATGAATTTATCCAGTGACACTCAACTTTAGTGTTTCTAAGAATCAAAAGAGGGCTGAATTACAAATTTATTTTCCAGGCCCCTGCCCCTAGAAACCCTAATTAAGAACATTGAGATGCTTTGCAAAATCCTAAAATTTTAGTAAATATATCAAATCTAGCTGAGCTCTATCATCAAACGGTGTGTTATGTTATGAATGTATTTTACCAGAATGATGCAATAATATAGTTGTGAGTTTTATTCAAGCGAATCTATAAAGCCAATATAATTCCAACCTAAATCCTTGCATACATTTTGAAATCACCCTGACAATCAGATTTCCAAGATTTACATGAAAACATAAAACAATTTTGTAAAGGGCAAGTAATATAGGCACTCACTCTTCCCAGTAAAACTATGCTTTAGTAATAATAAAAAAAAAGAGCATGCTATTGGTGCAGGAAGAAATAAGTAGTATAGCAAAAGAAAGGAGAGCTCAGAAATTAATTCATGTGTATTTGAGAACTTGGTCTTTGGGAGAAATGACCTTACAAGTCAGTGAGATAATTATAATTACTTACTAAATAATACTGGGAAAGCTCTGTGTACTCCACCACTCAGAAGGAGGTGACCTGGTAGAATATGAAATGGTTTACTTGAGGCTAATTTACTGCACTGGCTCTGTGCCAACACCTAATAGAGCCCCATGTGTCTGCCCAAAGCAGAACAGACCCTGAACCAGCAGCCAAAGGATTGTGTCCATTCTCTAATAACAAAAACATATATCTGAGAACCAATGTGAGGGGAGGTGAAATGATTCCTTCTGTTGTTACTCCTAATGACTTACATGCATAAGTTTGAACTTTGTGGCTTAGCGGTATTATTTCACAAAGGAGTGTTGCTTCCACTTAGAGAAATAATACCGCTAAGAACATCAGAACTTCTGAAGATGGTGACTTATCTGGAGAACTGGGGAGTCCTGATGGATAGAGGAGGCTCTGTTGATGCAGATGAGAAACACAAAAATGGAAATTGAGATGGTCCCTTAGCCACTTCGGTCTACTTTGTCTTTCTGTTCCAGTCATCTCCAGACAAAAATGAATCCTGTTTTTTAAAGAAAAATAGAGCATTGCCGCTACACTACCAAGGCAGAAAAGTGTATGTCTAGAATCTAGATGTTCTAGGGCATTTTTTATTACTTCATATACAAAAGCAAAATTTAATAGAAGACTGAAACAACCTAATTTAGGCAAAGTCACTAATGGCTCAAGCCCTTCAAAAATGTTGGGGTACGAAGTGAGTTCAAAAGAATATAAATAGGTGAAACTTTAAAAAATCATAAACGTCAGTGATAGTCATGTTAACTTACAGAAACAAGGATTGCAGTAGCTGTTTTATTTTACTGCTTGCTTTGTTATGCATATATGTCTATGTTGATCATTTTCCCAACTTGCCTTAACCTACTAGTTTATATAAGGTATGTTGATGGTGTAAAACATTATAATTCCATCTACAAAGAAAAAGCTATCAAATAATTTATTAACTTGTGGAACTCTGTATTTCCTTTTTAGAGATAAATGTGGGTACCTCTTTATGTGAGGCATATTTGCATTATATTCATTATTACTGTTTGGAAATTTAAACATGAACAGAAAGATGTGTATGGATGGTGAATATCTAGAAGGGAAACCTGTGCTGACTCTGTTTTACTGGTACTTAGTATCACACTTAAACTTCTAAGTTCTCTGTACCGCAATGTAGGAATAAAAATCCTGGACATCCTGATGTCTGCCTTCCATATCACCTGGCCAAAAGGGTTTCACAAAGAAGGAGCATTCATGAAACATGTGGATGGGAGAAGAGGGAAGCCAGTTGTTTGGGGCAGCATGATATGCCAGCACTTATCAGATGATACATGCGGACTTTTGCCTTTCGAGTTCAGATTTCCTGAGAATCGCCCATCAGTACTGCAGCAGCCAAGACCATCTGTGAGGGCTTCCCGTGATCCTTGCAATTCTGAAAATCAAGAGCAGCTTTCCTGACATCTATTCTGCTAGTCTTCCAATATGTATATAAGCCTCTACTTTCTCTATCAAACCTATTATTTTAAATTCTTAGACAGCTTTCTATTTACTCTCAAAAAGTAACAATATGTAAACCTACCTCAATCTTTGCAATAGATGCTAGAGTTTTGATTTTTCTTGTCTATATTTGCGACAACTTTATAAATGCCATTTTATTAATTTTAATAACTTTCTCAGAGTTTGGGTAAATGAAATTGTTTTTTGAGAAATTGCACATTACCCACAAAATGAAATTGCTGAGTCAAAATCTATTCTCATTTCAAATTTTAATATGCACTGTGTTAGCACACTATCTCTACAAAGATTATAAAACTTATACTTTCATTAACAATATGTGAAGATGCCAATTCTCCATAATGTATATAATGTTACCTGTAATCTTTTAAATTCTAGCCAAGATGAAATATAAAAATGATACCTTGCTTCTATTTACATTTCTTTGATTAATAGAAGTAAAACACTTTAAATAAAATTATTGTTATTCAACTTTTGAAAATTATCTATTTATTTTCCTATTACATTTTTTCTTTATAGATTTGAGACACTACTTGGTTCAACAATTGTGTTTGACCTTTAAATTAAGTGTTCCACCTTGTCTTTTATTTTTATTAGAAAACGTTTCCAGTTCTGTGAAGAAAGTCAAGGGTAGCTTGATAGGGACAGCATTGAGTCTATAAATTACTTTGGGCAGTATGGCCATTTTCACAATATTGATTCTTCCTAACCATGAGCATGGAATGTTTTTCCATCTGTTTGTGTCCTCTCTTATTTCCTTGATCAGTGGTTTGTAGTTCTTCTTGAAGAGATCTTTTACGTCCTTTGTTAGTTGTATTCCTAGGTATTTTATTCTCTTTGTAGCAATTATAAATGGGAGTTCACTCATGATTTGGCTCTCTGTTTGTCTGTTGTTGGTGTATAGGAATGCTTGTAATTTCTGCACATTGATTTTGTATCCTGAGACTTTGCTGAAGTTGCTTATCAGCTTAAGGAAGTTTTGGGCTGAGATGATGGGGTCTTCTAAATATAGTGGATCTTATGGTAGGTAGAGAATAAGATGGTGGTTATAAGAAGC
>CAUYLG010020162.1:0-25426 GCA_963573385.1 Cacajao melanocephalus | reverse complement strand
TTAAAAGTGACCGCATAATTGGAAATAAATCACTCCTCAGCAATTGCATAGCATTTCACAGGTTTAAATAAAATATTGGTTGGCTGCCTGTTTGTTATTTTCATCTCTTATTCCTTCCTGTCTCCATTGTTAAGCACAATTTTTGGCATAATAGAGGTTTTTAATACCCATTTTTAGACTGCATTCTAGCCTGTGCAATAGAACAAGAATCCCGTTCTCTCTCCCTCTTTCTCTTCCTCTTTCTTTCTCTCTTACATTCTTTTTTTTTCTTTCTTTCACTCTCACTTTCTTTCCTCTCTTTTTCTTTCTTTCAAAAAAAAGAAAAAAGAAACCTGGCATTTTAAAATACCATACGAATATTTGTTTAATGAGAAAATTTTAGAGTGCATATATAAATGTAGCTGCTAATTTTCCATCAATTTTTTAATCTAAAGTCCAAAAATCTATTCAGTCCTTAGTTGCTACAAACTTGTATTCTAATAAATGTTGTTCTGACTTGGAAAATCAGCTCCTATCTCTTTACCAATAATTTCAAGGGCAAAAATAAAAATAAAAGGATTCTGTAAGAAGAAGCCCTAGGCAGAATGTCTTGAGCAGGATGAGGCTTATTCTTTTACATCAATAGAAGCGTTGGTCCAGGACAGTGTGAACTCTCACAGATGAAGACCGGAGGTTCCTTCTGCTGCCTCTTCCACATGGCTCATCACTTGTTCTGCACACCACCTGGTGGAAGGGGGCAAAAAGAAAGGAGGTGCCCATTCCCTTGCAGACATAGTCAGGGAATGGGCATGCTATATACATGTGCCCAGCTCAAATTTGGAGGTTATCTTTCTAGGAGAAGAGGGAAGAATAACTACAAGGAGAGAAGTCTCTGCCAAACACTAATTTAAAAGCAAAAGATTTTAAGCATAATGTAAGTAAATTCTGTAAATTTTGTAATTAGTGTTTGAGATACAGCATCAACAAAAGAAAAATACTAGTATAAAAGAAAGGAATTTATGATGCTGTGGAATAAATTTTGAGATTTCAGTCTTTTATGAACATAATTAAAACAATTGTTCAATACAGTAGAAACTCATCTTATTTGCCATTATTTGTCAAAATTTACCACAGTAAATGCCAGACATTCAATGTCCTGGAGTCCGAACAGAGTATTATTTATACAGGCTAATTTCATCATTTCTATAAAATATCAGAAAGGAATGCATCTAAAACCGATTCCACCATTATTATTTTCAATGAAAAATAATTTTATTATTATAAAACTACCTGCGGATAGCTATGGCATTATTTTGTTAATTACTTGTAGAATTTTGATAATGTAAGATAATATTTATTACTTTTTTGTCCATGTGTATTTTTCAGAACATATTTCTTGAGAAATTCTGATCAGACTTTTAAATATGATTGTAGTTCTAAAGACCTGTATACAAATTTAATGCTGTTTCTGCCTAAAATTATGCTAAAGAGTATATCTTTGAGAATAATTTGAAGAAAATTTTGACTTAATGTTATATTTTCTGAAGTAAAATATTCTAATGACAAAGATTTTTAAGACCTTGTACTAGATGTTTGTGAACACAGTAAGGTATTACATCATGATGTCTGGAGTAAGTGGCCTAGAAGAGGAAGTAAAACCTAAAAAAGAGAGGACTTTTTATTAGATAGGCAGGAATAACAGAACCTATTTTGACAGATGATCAAAGCTTCAGAGATATGAATGAGAAAAGTTATAGGAATTTGGATTTTTAACAAAGAATATTTCTTGCTTTAATTTTTGATTCAGAAATAAATTTTGCCAAAAAGAAGTGTTAAATCTGCACATGTTTTATTTTACCTGTAAAACAATAGGGCCAAGTTGACAATGTAAATCATTATCAGTAGAAGGTTTCAGGACCCTTCCACTCTTGGCGATCAGTGTTTGCCAGCCAGGACTCTTTCCCGTCCCCATGCCTGTGTGGACTGTCATGGCAGAGGTCACAGGGCCAGGGTGGGGGCAATGGAGAGACAAACTCAGCCTGTGAGTTTAGCAAAAAAAAAGAAAATGTTTGATTTTTTAAAAATGGACTTTATCTTTTGGAGAAGTTTTAGGTTCATAGCTAAATTGAGTGGAAGGTGCAGAGATTTCCCACACATCCTTCCCAGAACACATGCATAGCCGCCCCCGTCCCCACCCCTTATCAGCATTCTCTAACAGAGTGGCGCTTTTGTTACAAATGATAAACTTATATTGATGTTTGATCATTTTAATATGGCCTTTTAGGTTAAAAATGTTAAAATTAAAATAACTGTTGCTATGACCTGGTATATTAGAAAAAATGTAGGCTTTAGGGTTTTACGAGTGTGAATTCAAATACTGGGTCTGTAACTCCAGACTGTGCCATCATTAACATTTTAATCTTTCTAAAAATCTGTGAAGTAAGTATGATGAAAGTTACTTCACAGGATTGTTCTTAGAATTAAATGAGATTATGGAGACAAAGCACCTGTCACCCTGTGTTTGACATGTGGTAAGCATTCAGTGTATAACTTGATAACTAGCCAGATTTTGTTTCTACCTATGATGTATTAAACGTTTATTACATGGAAAATAAACTATGCTGACTTCTCCTTTCTCAATAACACTAGATGACTAAAGCAGTAGTAGTGCAATATTAATAATTCTTTGTTATATAGTGGGAATCATGTCTATATCAGTGGTCTCTAAAGAAGGGCTTACCCCCCCAAAGAAGGGCTTGATCCATGAAAGTTTGCACAAACAGATACATTGGTATGTGGGGAAAAATATGAGAACTTCCATTTATATTTACTTTTATCTTTTAAAATTTTAAATTTTTGAATCTATTAAAGTTAACTAATAGTATATAGATATATGCATCATTTATAAATAAATATATACATTTTGTGGGTGTATGTATAAACTTTTAGGAGGACTCATGAACAAAATGTCTGAGGCAGTAGGTATACCCAGCGAGCATTCATAAACTAGATGACACAGTGTTTTTATTGGGTGTCTGCTATATGAACAACACTGGGTATTACATCTTTAAAGACAAATCAGATCTGGATTTTTACTTTAAAAAGCTTTAAGCCTAAAAGCGATAATAGCACATATTAATAAAAAACTATATTACTAGGCACAAAACTGTTCTATTAAGGACACACAATTAAACAAAATTATTTTTAACTTGTGGGAGGTAACACTTGAACTAAGACTAAATGTAGAAACACTGCAAACAGAAGCATGACAATGAGGAAAATATTTTTGTCCACAGGAAAGTGTCCTGAATGCTTGACTGAGAAGTCCAAACTTCATTCTGTACCAAGAGATTTTTTTTTTTGAGACAGGTTCTTACTCTGTCACCCAGTCTGGAGTGCAGTGGTGTCATCATGGCTTGCTGCAGCCCCAACCTCTTGGGCTCAAGCAATCCTCCAACCTTAGCCTTCCAAGTAGCTGAAACTACAGGTGTATGGCACCATGTCCAGCTTATTTCTTTAATTTATTTTTCGAAGAAATGGAGTCTCACTATATTGCTTTGGCTACCTATAGATTTTTAAAAGAATTTTAAGCAGAAAATTTGAATTATGTTTGAATACCATTAATTTATTATTTTATCCATTCATTTATGAAACCTTTATTTGTCAAGTACTATGGTCATAACCAATGCTAAGTATACAAAATACAAATATAAATTACATGCTGTTCATCTTCTCAAAAGACTCATAATCTAGTGCAATAGCCATGTAAACATACTCACTTCATTTCATGAATGTATCACGGAGTTATTTTTTAAAAAAGGTGATGGTGACAGTGCAGGAAATACTTATTCTGCACAGATATGTTGGAAATGCTTCACTGGGTCAAGAGAGAAGTCAGGAAACATAACAGTCCAAGATAGAAAGATTAGTTATGCTGCAGCCTTTTTTTGTGTGGATGGAGACTAGGGGAACAGTGATGGAGAAAAGGCCAGACAGTTCAGTTGAGCCCAGTTCCATGGGACAATGTATACTCAAATAAGGCATTTGCCCTTTGTCTTATAGCTCATGCAGATTCAAGGTTTTTAAGAGGGATGTGATGCAATCACTTTTCTTATGTAGAAAGATGATTCAGGTGGTAGGTTGAGGAAAGAAAAAAGGGGACGAAGGTAGGAGGCAAAATAGAACAGATATAACACAACTATAGTTCAAGAAAATGAAGAAATTGAGAATCTAAGTAAGTACAGTAAAGATAAAGACAAAAATATAATATCAAATCATATTTGAGAGGAAGAGTCTTAGGTAAATCTAGATACAGGTGTTTAGGGAGAAAGACATATTCAGAATGATTTGAGATGATTTGGTTTGGTGACATGGAGGGTGATGGTATCAGTCTGTTAGGGCTGTCTTTATAGGATACCAGAGACAGAGTTGCTTAAAAAACAGAAATTTATTTCCTTAAAGTCTGGAGGCTGAATGTCCAAAATCAAGGTGCTGGGAGGGTTGATTTCTCCTGAAGCCTCTCTCCCTGGCTTGCAGATGGCTGCCTTCACATTGTGTCCTCACATGGCCATGACTCTGTGTGCACACAGCTCTGGTATCTCTTCCTCTTCTTATAAGGATACCCCCCATATTGGATTCGAGCTCCACCTTTATGACCTCACTTAATCTTAATTCTCTCCTTAAAGGTAATTGAAGGGCCATTAAGAGCCCTGTCTTCAATGACGGTCACATTGAGTGTTAGGGCTTCAGCATGCAAATTCTGGGGAATTATAGATCCAAACAGTGATGAAATATCTTAAAAATGAGAGAAAGTTTAGTGGTGTGGTAGAGTTAATGAATTATGTGTTTGAAAGAGTAACCAATATTTCTGTGAAATAATTGAAGGTGAGAGGAAAGAAAGATACTTAAACATTTCATAATTAGGATAGGAAGTAGTATCATCACCCATGTTTTGAGAACATTGAGACCCATAGAATTGAAGATAACAGGTAGAAACTTACATACGGGAAAAATAATGTTGTAATGTGGTCATTGTGTTATAATCACAGATTTGTAATATAACAGATATAACATAAAAGTCATAATTCTGTTACAAATATGTAACTACAACATGCTTCCCACAGTGTAACTCATTGTCTTCCATATTTTAAGTGCCTACCTGTTATATTAAAGCCTATGAATCTCAATATGTAATATATATGCAACTATAACATTAATTTGAAGGTTTGTGTGTATGTATATACATATATACACACAAGCACATATGTATGTGTGTCTGTGTGTATTTATTCATATATTTGGAGGTACATTAGTAAATACATAGATGGTTATTGAATAAGATTGTCCAGGCATATGTGTTTTGTAAAAGAGTGGAGGAACAACAGTATATAAAGGCCAAATGGACTATATTTATATGAAAGCAGTGTGTAGGTTGAAATGTGAGACAGGAAAAGATATGGACATGTGTCTGGAGGCTATTGCAGAAATTCTGTAATGAAAGCCGAATATAGGCACTTGCATGGTTCATGGAAAAAGGGGAGAATAGGACAGATTTATTCACTTAATAAATATTTACCTGGTGCCTGGTGGAGGCTGAGCTATGTGCTAGACCCTCGAGACTCAACTGAAAACAGGATGTCCCTACCCTCATAAAGCTGATATCCTAGTGAGAAATAATATAATTAAACCAACAATTAATGGTAAAAATAACTACTACAACCATGTGTTTGACAGCAAAAAGAATAGAAGCTCTTAAACTAGTGTTGGGGTTACAGGAAAGTTTTTGGGTTTTTCCCCCCAGAGGAAATCACAATTAAACTGAGATTCAAGTAAATATAACTTACCTTGACAAAGGAGTTTACAAGATAGGAGGAGTGGATGGTTTAGTGAGGAAGACACTATACAAAGGACCAAAGGATTGCAAAGACTGTGGGGTGCTGTAGAACTAAAAGGCTCGTGAAAATGGCCAAAGTGACTGCAAGGGGAAGAGGAGTCTGAAAAGTTGAGACAGAAGGAATATACAGAGAGAAAGAAAAACTAAGAGCATATGCCATTGGAGACTCCAACATAAAATTTCATTGACTATGGGCAATCCTTCTGAGCAAACAACAAAATAACATTGCTGCATTAAAAAAAAAAGAAGAAGAAAAAAAAAACAGTAACAAAGATGCTATTGCTTTTAATGAGAACAGTTCCAGAAGTTAGGGATAGAAGCCACATTGCAGTGGACTGATAAATGAGGGCATATTGAGGAAGTAGAGGCATTGAATAGAGACCTATTATAGAAGCCTAATTAATACATTTATTGCTGACTTACTGAGAATATTATAGACAGATTTCAGAGTTCAAGATACCTAGAAATGTGAGCACTGGTGATGCTATAATATAAACCGTGGAAACCAAAAGATAGTGGAATTATATCTTCGAAATGCTAAGATGAAACTATAAACAGCCTGGGATTCTATTCCTGCGAAAAAGTATCTTATAGGAATGAAGGTGAAATGAATTTATTTTCAATCAAAGAAAAACTGAAAACCTTCATCATCATCAGATTTATACTACAGGAATTACCAAAGATTCATGCTGCAAGAAATACCAAAAGAAATTATTGCAGATGAAAAATGTTAAAGTTATCTAAAGCACAGGATGAGACTATATTTTTCCAGAGAGGATTTACCTCTGCTTCTGTCAGGCAGCCAGAGAAACTAGGAATCTGGGATCATCACCTTAACCCAAGCTCAAGGATCAAGATGATTCAAAGTTGGGCATCAGTCCCTGAGAGAGCAAGCTACTTGTAATTCACCCTGACTCCTATCAAAAGAGCTGCTCATCTCCTTAGACTTTCAGCCAAATTTTCAGGAACTGCAGATGTCCCTAGGGAAAAAGTAGGCTCAATTGCCAAGCTTACTTGTCTAGGTTTCAGCTTCTCCCAGATCTTGGCCTTCAGAGCTATCCAATGCATTCAAGTATTTGAATATTTATCCAGCTTTTTTAGTGTCTTTAGCAGGAGTGTTAGTAGGAATTATTTAATCTACCATTACCAGAAATAGAAGTCTGAAGTTTGTGCTATGTAAATAACCAAGTAACCAAACTTCAAAATGTAAATTGCTTTAACACAGTCACATAAAACAAGTAGGACCATCACACTGACGTTGTCCTTGGATGTGTGCTTTTGCCAGAAGTACACCAATATATAGCCTAAATGGGGAGCCATTTATTTCAAGAGTGAAGCAAAATTCTGCCTTGCCTAATGGTCAGAATTTCCTTCTATTGGATTCTCAACTTCTATGTAAGTTATTGTCTTGTAAAGACAACAGAAAAAGAACACATACTAAAGAGAGTCCACATGCATACTATGTAGCATCAACATTTTATCAATTCCATATGGTAAGCTACCACCAAGAAGGGAAACATTTGTATTGATTTTTTTTCTGATTAAAAAAGTAAATATTTAGACAATAGAGAAAAATATAAAGAGTAAAAATATTGCCTATGATCTTACCACTTGTATATAATTACTATGAACATTTTGTTACATATTGTTCCATTCCTGAATTATATGTTACATCTGTACTATACATTATATTTAGTAAACATGTTTAAATTTTTCAAATAAAAATGTAACCATGCTGTAGATACTCTTTCCTACCTGTTCTGTTTTTTTTTTTCCTTAATGCTTTGGTGACTTTTCTATCTTAATTTGTATTAACTCATCTCTTTTAATTATTATTTAGTATTCTTCATTTGGAAAATTGTTTATTGATGATATTCAAGTAGTTTCTATTTTGCTATTTTATAAACATTGTTCTGGTGTCCAGAGTGGACTCTGTCTTGGTGTGATGAGTGGACTTTGAGGGAGGAGTTCACATAGATGAAAATCAGTATGTGAGATCTATCAATAGGCAGCTCAAAGAGCCGGTGATACAGCTTTTACTGAAGAATCATGGAAGACTCTGTGACCCATGGGAAGCCTGAGGTGGAAGACTAAGGTTCACTATCCTGGGGCCTCTAGCATGTTTCCTGAAGTCCTTTGATTTTCTCTCACCACGTGTTCCTCAACACATTCTCTTCTCCAATTCCTGCTGGTGGAACTTGGGTATGTCAAAACAGTGCAAAGGTGTACTCGCTAGTAAAAATGGACAAAAGAGGGAAATTGTGACAATTAGTGTGTGAGAGAAATTCGCAGTTCTATCTAGGCTTTATTTACTTTTTCTTTCCTTTTGGATTTATTGAAGTGGTCAAAGTTAGCTGAGATATTGCACCCACATCCCCTTTTTACTCACCCAGCTTCTCTTGGTGAAGAACACCAACGCAAGATACAAACCTCACACAAACTGTGCACCAGATGAAGTAAAAGATAAGCAATGGGCCACCTTTCTGGGAGACAGCCTCCTCTAGGAGCTGTCTTTGCTTTACGTCCTAACGTGTGGAACTTGGGGATTTTCTGAGTTCTGTTGGGGAAACCTAACTACTTAGTGTATAGGTTATTCTCCTTTGCTAATGTTGAGTAACAGGCCAGTCAACACCAGTTTTTCTTTTAATCTAAGTCATTCTCCTTCACAACTTCCGGAGAAGAAGAATGAATGTTTCTTGACCATTGATAGCTTCTGTATTTTAGCAATGTCAAGTATTTTTTAAAAGTTGCTTTTGTATTTTTTCATTTTTAAATTTGCTTTTTTTTTTTCATCATGTCAGTGATGTTTTACAGGGACTGTGTAGACTCGATCATTATTGAAATGGAATATTGACCCTCTAAGGTTTAATGGGGAGAAAGAAGATGAAAATATTTAATGTCCTTGTTAGAGATGGCTGGCATCATGGGATGTCGCTGATGAAGGTGTTTCACTTTTTAGTCATGCCAAAGAAACACCAGACTCCTGGGTTAGTGTAAGGACTGGGACACTAGAGACATAAATGTGCATAAAGAAAAGGTAATAATATTTTGGAAACATGCTCTCTTGACTTCTCTTGTGTGTAGTACAGACTCAGTAATTGAATTACCCTGTGGATAGAATTGTGATGTTGTAAGGTCTTTTGCTCTTTTAGATACTACAGATTTATTGATGTTTTCAAAAGAAGCTTTTCTTTAACTGTCTTCTTGGGTGAAACAAATGTTATAATCAATTTTTTTAAGAACTTGACTTTCTGATTTTGTTACCTTAAAAGTTCTTTCTCTGTATTTGGATAGAATTTCAGTTGCTGCTGGCTGGCAGCCATTCTTGAAGGAGAGAAGGGAGTTGTGCTGGCAGCCAAATGAATTTGTCCTACATGTCCTCTTGAGCAGAATGTCATGTGGGGTCAACTTCTAGTCCCAAGTTTGATATCATTTTATGAATTCCTCTGTACAGATATTCTGATTCTGTACAGATATTCTGATTGTATGGAGCTGTTTCATAGATCTTTGGTTATGTGGACATTTGTATATATACCATTTTTCTATACCTAAACAGATGCTGGATAAATCTATTTTTTAAAAATAAAACTATCTGTGTTGCCAGTTAAAAGATATTCCTGATGCCAAGGTCAGTAATTATTCGAGCTCAGTAGAAGCTGTGGTGCCTTGCCTAGGTGCCCCTTCCTGGGTTGTTGCACTTATCCCTCAGCTGCTGGCAATGCTGTTTGCAAATGTATCAGAGCTCCCATCCACCCACGTCCTAACTCCCCATCTCTCCACCCACTGCACCCTAAGAATTGCCCTTAGCTGTTAGGAGCAAACTACCAAGGAAGCTGTGACACTTCTTTCCTCCTTCAGGAGTGGTATGTAAACAACGCCTGGAATATACAGGGCTATCAAAGTCTAGCTTTCTTGCCTCAAAATGGAATAACACTCCAGTGAGATTTGTATTTCAGACTCCTTGCGTTACAAATGGATCGGCCCAAGACTACACTTTCCTGGAGACCACATTCTTGATCATCTCTTTCTTCTTCTTTATCCTGCATTAGGCTCACTGTTAGAGGTACTCCTGAAGACATCTTCCTTAATAAAGCACTAAAAACCCTGGATCAGGCTTTGTTTCTAGGGAAACTGGCTTAAAATTCTATCAAAAGTGGTCTTAAAAGCAGACCTCAAGAATGGCATCCTGAAATTAAAAACCTGAGAGCTGGCTTATACCAATGACCTTATCACTGGTAGTAGCTTCTGGCATGCAGCCACAGTGCAATTGCTAAGGTTATCACTGAGGTCAACTTGGATAGGTTATGGGCAGAAGAAGATGCACTGGCTTGTGCAGAATCTCTGGTGTTGGAGAGGTACAAGAGAAATATAAATTTTAAGGACTGTGGGATTCAGAGGCTGTTTCTGAATGCCATTGATGTTTCGAATAGATGAAATAACAGGCTTGGGGCAATCAATCACCAATTTAAAGCCAAGTATGAGAGTCAGAAGGCCGATTTGTCAGCTTGTAAAGAGACCGTCAGCTCCTACAGCTGGAGGGCAGATGAACTGAAGACCAGGCATAGGACTTCATTATAAAAGTCACAGAATTCAAGAGAAGGCATAATTCCCAGCCATGTAAAGTCTTATATGCCAAAGTCAGAGTCCCAAAAAGTAAAGAAAAGGGCACAGAAACTTTGGATAGGGTTATCTGGGTATATATAGAGTAAATCTTCACTTAATGTCATTGATAGGTTTTTAGAAATGGTGACTTTAAATAAAAAAAAATAGTGAAACAAATTTTATCGTAGACTAATTGATATAAACAGGAGTTAAGTTCATATGGCATATTTCTTGTCAAAATAGTCATCAAACTTCTAAAACTTCTAAATAAAGACCCCAAATGAACACTGAAATAAGTGTGAGCTGTGCATACATTTAAGAAAGATTATAAAAACAAATAAAACAATTCTTTATCCATATTTGGTGAATCAGTGAGTGACGGTGGTTATAGTGGTGGTGGTGGGTTAAATCAAGGAATAAGAGTTTGCAAAGCAAAAATTGTAAGGAGCGCCTACTTCCAGCACACAGTTCAAATGCAAATAAATATGGTGGGCTCACTGGCATTTTCTCTCTGCATCATTTATTGTTGTGCATTTGTGTGATTATCATAGACTTGAAGAATTTTAATTTGATAATAATTTGTATTCTATTCATTCATTTATTTTCCAACCCATTTGTTCCAGCTCAGGGTCAAGGGTGGTCGGAGCCTATGATAGCAGCTGAGGACAGGGGTGGGAACCAACCCTGTACAGGGTTCCATCCCATCAGTGCAGGGCATACTCACATACACCCATGGATGCTCACACTGGGACAATGAGGACATTCCAGTTCACCTCATGTGTACACCTTTGGGATATGGGAGAAGATTGGAGCATTCAGAGCAAACCCATGCAAACATGGAGAGAACATACAAAGTACACAAACAGTGGCTTTGGCCGGTATGGATTGCTTTTCTTATCAATGTTATAGTAAAATTACATTGAATGAAACAATGTTATTTGAGGATCTGCTGTACCTGTAAACCTTGGACTTCTAGATTCCCCTGAAACTTCTAGGCTTAAACAGTGGTCCCCCTTGTTGAAAGTTAATGCCTCTGCCACTTCTTGGTTGAAGACTCATATGAGGCAGGCAGATGGTTTACAGTATGATACTAAGTCCTTCTGGATCTGCCTTCTTCTCCCTTCTTGGCCACATAAACACCAACTAAGATCATATCTTAGCCTAACACAGTTGACAAAGTGTGGAGCTTCCTAAAGGAGGGGATGGATTATATGCTCAGAGTTGCAGGAATAGCTAACAAGTACAGCAATAACTGAGAAAGTATTCTTGAGAGTGAATTCTAAAGGTGCTGGATTAGGACTGTGGGGTAGAATATAAAGTTAAATAAGGGAGAGTATGCTAATATGGGGGGGACCCTCCTATGATACAAAACTTATAACTAAATGTAGTCTTAGATACTCCTTGGAAGTGTCTTGGAAGCTTTAAAAGCAATGGCTTAAAATTAATATAGTAGAGATGCCAGATTACTGTGACAGACTGATGGAAGTGACCAAAGGCTCAGAAAAATGGGCATTCTAGAAAGGATTTATTGTATAAATCTTGAAGAACCTGCTTGCTGATTTTATTTCTTAGAAGAGTCTAGTGTATAATACATTTATGAAGGAGGCATCATCATTATTTGGAAGCTCATAGTGGCTGTACTTTGTAGGCTGGAACTAGACATAGAAAATACTATATAATATTGGCTACTATTGTAAGTTACTCTCCAGCTCTCATGTATTTCAGGGATTGCCCCAGCTGCAGAGAGCTGACTCTCTCATGGGCACTCCCTTTACTGATCAATGCAGGCACTGATCAATGCTTGGTTACTTTGGTCTAATGCAAGCTAATTTTGCATGGCCATTTTAGCTATTCCAGAGATCTTTATATGGAAATCCACATGAAGTTGGTTAAGACTGAATTAGAGCTTGAATTATTCTCCCCAATCCTTCTTCCTTCTTCTCCCTTCTACAAGTGTTGCTCTCAGGAGGACTCCTTAGTAAACACTCTGTGTCTAAATTCCATAACTGAGCCTACTTTTAGGGGAACCTAACCTGTGACAGGCCTCAAGGAGATTTCCTGTGATCAGGTGACAGAAGGGGATAAAACTTGAGCCTGGTTCATGGATAAACTGGCTTGGCACCATGGAACAATCCTAAGATAAATAACTGATGCATTACATTTCCATTCAGGTGTAGCTTTGAAACACTATGATGAAAGAAGGAAACCAACCAATGTGAAGAGCTTTAAATTATTAACTTGTGTAGAGCAATAAATGGTTTCAGATAACAGCATTTATGGATTTATAGATAGTAAAAAAATAATCTAGCCTTTAGTCAAGGGATCTGGAAGGAGCAATACTGTGAAATCAGGGTCCAAGCAGTTTAAGAGGAGACACGTAGGTGGATTTAAGGATGTGGAAAGGAAGCACGAAGATCTTCTCATTGCATGCTAGGGTAGATTAATTGTAGAAGAGACACTAAATAACCAAATAGGATGACTTGGCTGATGGTTATTAATCAGCTCCTGACCTTGATTATGACAATAATGGCACCATGGGTGTATGAGTGGAGAAGCCACGGGACAGAGATGGACTCTATGTATATGCCTAAGAATATGGGCTATATCTTACCAAGGCCTAAGTAACCAGTCACTGCTGTTGAATGCCCAATTTGTCAGCAGCAGAGACTAATGCTAAGTGTCCTGCATTATAGTATTCCCCAAAGAGCTCAATCAGTCACTTGGTGCAAGTTTGATTTTTGTAGGACCCTTTCCATTTTGAAAAGGGCAGAATTTATCCTAGCCAGGATTAACACATATGGGTTAACTTTTCTTTCCTATAGGACTTTGACCAATATCATTTTTTATGGACTTGTGGAGTATTTGATTTGCTGATGTGATGTTCTGCATAATAACATCTCAGATTTGGAGAACAATCTGTTTTGGCAAAGGAGATAGAGAAGTGGGCACATGACTGTGGTGACTGCCTTAGACCATTTGTGTTGCTATAACATAATACCTAAGGTTGGATAGTTTATAAAGAAAAGAAGTTTACTTGGCTCATGGTTCTGTAGGCTGTACACGAAGCATGGCTTTTGTGCTGCATCAAAACATTGTGCAGAAGGTCAAAGAGGAAACATGCACATGTGAAGAAGGACCAAACATTGATAAATGTTACTACCTCAAACCATTTATATCTTTAAACAAGTTAATAACTAAGAGCTCTTCCCAAATCTCTGCCTATTGGTTGGTATCCTTCTTTCACTGTTGTATTTAAGGCCACACCTCAGTGGAAGTGTAATTCATCAGCTATTCATCTTAGAGTTGCACCAACATGCCAAGCTTTATAATTTTCTTTATAATAGCCCACTCTGATGGGAACTAATCCAGTCCCATGAGAACTAATTCCATCTTGCCAGAATGTGAACTTGTTCACTACCATGAGAGCAACATCAGCCCTTTCATGAGGGACATACCTTCATGACCCAAACACCTCCAGCTAGTCCCAACACCAGCACACTGGAGATTCAATTTTAACATAAGTTTTGCTGGGGACAAACGAGCTGCATGCAAGCCATAGGAGGGACTATTGGTCCCATCACCTACTACACCAGCGTTATCCTTGGGGAATATTTGAGTGGCCTTTAAAAGATGCAGATTAGGTGCCAGTTTGGACATGACATCTTGAAAAGATGGGGCATTATTCTTCAGAACATAGTATACTTCTTACACCAATATCCATTATATGGTGTCATGTCAGCAAAAGGGATAATACATAGTGTTATGGACTGAATTGTGTCTTCCCCCTATTTATGTCTTGAAGCCCTAAACCCTAATGTGACTATATTTGAATATATGGCTCTTACTTAGGCAAGTAGGATTACACAATGCTATGATCCAATATGAATAGTGTCCTTATAGGAATAGGAAGAGTTACCAAGGATGCATACACTCAAAGGAGAGACCATGTGAGTACATGGAGGGAAAATGGCCATCTGCAAATCAAAGAAAGAGGTCTCAGGAGAAACCAATCCTGCCAGCATCTTGATCCTGGACTTTTCTTCTTCAGAAATGTGAGAAAATAAGTAAATTTCTGTTAGTTAAGCCATCTGGTCTGTGGTAGTTTGTTAGGGCAGCCCCAGCAAACTAATATACGTGGCTTTGGGAACAAAGTGGTAAAAGTGGGAGTGTCTCTATTCACCATCACTTTCCAGTAACCACTTGGAGAGTTTATGCTTCCTGATCCTGAAACCTTAAGCCCTGTGAGTGTAGACATCTGTGTTTTTAGAGGGTTTTTTTTTCAAGCTGTGGACATTAATATTCCTACTACTGCACGTATAATATAAAGGTACAGCTGCCACTTGGTTGCTTTAGGCAGTGTGTGCCAGTAGACCATCAAACACAATATAGGAATAATTGACCTTTTTCTTCTTTGGGAGTTAGGAAAGCTAGGGAGGAGGGAAGAATTTGTTTGGCCCTCAGCTGCTCCACTGGGCAGGGTAGAGAAGTGTCTCTGGATCTTCCTACGCTCACTTGTACCTGTGAATGATAGAGCAACCATGACCTTCCTAGTAAGGGCATCACAATAGGAGCTTAACCCTCATGAATAAGGCTCATTGTTACTCCATGAGGTAAGCAACCTCAGCCAATGGACTTGATAGAGAGGGAGAGGAATATATGTTGGATGATGGAACAAGATGATGAGTATCAGTTTTTGCCACAGAACCAATGAAGAAACTGGTAGGTTTCCTCGAGAATTGTAACTACAGTAGCCTGGAGAATCTGTGCTTGGATGGAGTAAACGTGCTGTAAGAAACAAGTGCATTTGAGTGGATGCTGTAGATGCTCTGCCTGGATCCCCTTTACTAAGCCCCTTTATTGGCCCATAGCTGCTGGGGATGGGGCTACCCACAGGTCACTGTCCTCTTCTCTGGAGATTTGCCCTCAGCTCAGTGAGCTGCCTTACCTAGGAGTTACACTGCTCCCACCATCCAGGGGTGATCACTGCTAAGACTGAATAATAAGGGGTAAATTGGCTAGCCCTCCAGCCTCAAGGAGAGGCATTAGTGTGGTGCAGTTTATGCTTCAGACCTCTCCACCTCACATCCATGTTGAAGATCAGGCCAATGCTAGATTTGGCCTGAGACCACATCTTTGCTCAGTTGTTTCCTATCCTGTTTTTCTCCCTCCTCAGGAGCTTTGCTTGAGGATCATGTTCTCAGTACATCATGTGCATTTAATCTATTTTCTCAGGCCTGGTTTCTAGGGAACTGAACCTAAGACAATTAGTAATAAGATAAATTTGAGAGAACATATCAATAGGCTCAACTTGATAGAGCCGCTTCTCTGAGCCCAGCACTCTGCCGTCAGTGTATGGGTATGCGGTGACATGAGGAGCAGCCTCTGCTCCCATCAAGCTCACCATGTAGCTTGGAAGTGAAAACATAAGAGTGTACAATTTAACTTGCATCATAGTACTAGATCTAGATACCAAATTGACAAGTGGTAAAATTTGAGGTCAGGAAACAGGACTGTTTTCCTCAGAGATCTCCATAATTGGGAGTAAGTATCAAAATGCTTGTTATTTAAAGGAATGTTGACTACCATAATTTGAGAATTTGTGTAAGGTTGACAATGTGTATTAAAGTGATGAAGTTCATGAGATGTTGTTAATTTACTGCATTAGTGAGAATTTAAATCAAGCATATATATTTCCCAAATTTAGGATTTGAATCGATACTCGCATGCTGTAAGGTGTTTATTCCAAACTGAGCTAAAGCTAGAAGCACAGTGCCCAGGTGCCACTGTACACCCAGAGGACTGAGCACATTTCTTTTCCCTGGGAACTGTCAGATAGCAACCATAGGTGGCAATGCAAGCTCAGCAGTAGCATTCTCTGCTTCCTGTCTGCACCAGCTGAAAGTGTCCTTTTAAGACGTTGCTGTTTTATTATTCTTATATAAAACAGTCTGAATCTTTATAGTTTTCACAATGTCTTAAAGTGCATAATTACTTTAATTTAGGTTTTGGGGCAAGCCATATGTGGAAATGTAAAAGAGTTGAACCTACAAAAAATATTTTATAAAGATACAAAAAGTAAATGGAGATAGAAAGGGTTTGCATTTACCATTGACACAAAAGTAGGACAGAAGTTTGTAGCTAGTGCACGAAGAATCTAACCTCTTTTACTAATTTTTACTTTTCAAATTTCTGTTTCCTAAAAAGATAAGACTGTGGAAGTGCAAATTGATTCTTATTTAAATTTGATTACATTTCTTAATGAATCTGGTGTTTGAATATTATGAATAAAGAGATAATTGTTAAATAAAATAGTTCTCACAAATCATTTTAAGAAGCTTAAGCATTTCATATATTTCTGTTCTGTTATTTTAAGGCAGCAGAGTCAGTATACCAATATATGCATATGGATGCAAATTGATGAGTATGATTTTCCTGCCCATCATTATAAAAATACCTTTCCTAGTTGAACTATTAATGAAATGATGAGAAAATCTGAGGTGAACATTTAGCAGTCTATTTTCATTTTGTTTCATCAAAAAGAATCTATTTTACAATTACTACTTACTTGCAATAACCTGCAGCAAAAAATGATTTAATGTTCAATATGTGCATTAAAATGCACTTGCTTTTTTAATATGTAAAAGCTGATGGAAATTTCATTTAAGCACAATTCCTGTATCACAGATTTTAAGCAAAATGAAAGGAAGTTAGGGTACCATTTTAACATGGCTATAAAAATAATTTCTTTCAGTGGCTGGAGGGAAGGAAGGATTGGTCAAAGTAATTTTTATCTTAGATGGGATTCCCCAGTAGCCTGCTTTCTTATTTGGCTTAATGCATGCCACAATAATCATGCTATTTCTTGTGAGCATTTTCCTAGCTCACAGTAATAAGAATAATTGCCTGGTGTTTATATTCTAAAGTGCCTTGTCTCACTAAGCTCTGAAGTCCTTTTTAAGTATTAATTTTCACAAGATTTCTGTGTAGCACACAAGCATGTGTATTATTATCTTGTTATTCCTCTTTTAACAACAAGGATAGTGAGGCACAGATGCAGTAAATAATACACAAGACAAAGTCAGAATACCAGAAGCAGATTCGAAATCCTAACTTCCTGTTCAAAACCAAGGCCATGCATTCTAGGAATTATTAAGGCACTTGATTGAATTCTGACAATTAGTAGTTATCTTTTAAGTCCTAGTTTTTACTCCTAGAACACTAACATTGATAGGAAGAATTTAATAACTTGTAATGAGTTAATTCTGTTGCATCATGGGTAATACACAGATTGTAAACAAGCAAGATGTACATAACTGTAAAATAGGAATGCTATTGACAATAATTTGAAGTGTAAATGTTGAATGTCGTAGATGAAAAATTCACAATAATTAAAACAAACAAACACAAACTTTTAAGTAACAGCCAGCCTGGAGGCTGCACGGAACAACAACAAAAAAGAATTTGGTGTGTAATTTGAGTACAGAATCAAAGCTGTTTAAATGTGTTGACTAGAATTCAAAGATGTGAACATCTGAAGATAGGCCTGGAATACAACATACGTGCAATGTATGTTATTTTGTAAGTACATGAATAATGCCTTTTAAGAATTTCTACACAAATTATTTTAATATCTTTGAGGTGTGATTATAACATTGCAATTTTATATATTTTTTAAGAATTTTATTTTTTAGAAATGATTATCTAAAAGATAGCATCTATTCTGCTTACAAATGAAATAATTTTGATGTTGGGGATTTGTTTCAGAGTAATCTTGGGAGTGTGGGGGGCTTTATAAAATAAGATTGCCCATTATCTGATAATTGCTGTACAGTTGATATATGGGGTTACATATATTCTTTACTTCTGTTTATATTTAAGATGTTCTATAATAAAAGGTTTTAAATATAAAAAATTGTAGCCATATATATTAGATAAGAGATTATTACAAATCTGTTTTAAGAAAATTCATCTCATCCTGCTGGAACTATAATCTATCAAGAACATAGTCAAGAAATAAGATATATCCTACAAAACATGAAGAGGACAGAGGTCAATATAAACTTTGTAAGATAATATCCTGTCACATATTATTATTTGAGCCATTCTAGTAAAAGATACTACTTAACTATGTATGCTTAGGAAAATTAATATTTTGAGTATTCACAGACTTAGGGTCAAATTCTTGTGCTAGAATTTACTCATTTGGTAATTTATTTCAATTCAGTAAATCTCCATCTCCTCACATATAAAACAAGTATGATATATCTACCTTACAGCATTTTAATGAAGTTTGCATGTGATTAAAATTTTGCCTGATACTTGGTGTTATATAAACGGTACCTAATAATTTTAATCTTAATTATATAGATTTTAGACCTACAAAATTAAAGCCAGAGAAATCTACATGATTTTCAATGACGAATGACAACCCTGCTGTACACCTAGGAATCTATGGTCAGAAAAAATCTACAAGAGGAAATAAGCTAATTTATAATAGCAGGAAATCTGAATCTCCTTTAGCATAGGGACCTAAAGCCCTGTATTTCTTGCTAAAGCTTATGTATGCCTTCATATTAATATTACAAAACAGGACAATGAGTTACCAAATGATCATCGAGAATTATTAAGAATCAGAGTAGTAAATGCTAGCTGTTGGAATACACAGACCTAAACCTCAAAGTATTAACATGACAAAAATATTGTTTCCCATTCATGACAGTGTGGGTCAGGAGGTTCTCCTGGAAGCTCTTCATCTGTACTACTTTCTTTTGGTATGTCACATCCTGGAGTATTCTTGGAACTCTCAGGCCCTCTTCATTTGTTTAGTCAATGTGTGAAGGAAAAGAGGTTCCATGGAGGATTGCATGGGACACTATAGAAGTCATGCCTGGAAGCAAAACTCATCATTTCTGCCAACACTTCATTATCCACGTCCCCAGCAAGCTACAAGGGACTTGAGAGATGTAGTTTTTCTGTGTGTCTATGATGTGGGGGCCATAGACCACTGTATGCTATAATCAATAAAGAAAGAAGTGTCTTATCAGTTCTAGGAAGTTTTATATGAAAAAAAAAATCGATTGAGTTGTATATCCATATGTAACCTCTGCTGGAATGTAAGCTGAGGCTGGGGGCATATCTTGATCATTTCTAACTTGCAACTAGTGCTCAGTAAATATTTTCTGGTAACTAGTAGGTTTGTTGTGTAAACTAATCCAGAAAGCCTAGTTTCTTGAATATTCTATTTAATTTTGTATTTATGGTATTACATAAATACAAAAATAAGTATTACATAAATACCACAAATACAAAAGTTTGGAAATAAGCCTGACTGTCACATATTGAAGAGAAATAAAGTCGTAACAGAAACAATTCAGTGTGGTCCTAAATAGCTTTGCACATTAATTGAATAATTAAGTTTATACAGTTACTATATTCGAAATACCGAAAAGTTTCTGGACACTTTACTGGATCACATAGAATTTGGGCTGGAATTTATTTTCATAAAGACAAAGAAATAAATATGGATTATATAAAATTCTAAAAAGGAAATAGTGTTGACAGGAAACATTTTTGTTTGTTCCCAACCTCCAAAAATTATTACAAAGGGATTTCATTTTCCTAAGATTCTTTTCTCTTCTAAATCTGGAGTCATAGAATTAAAAGAGAGAAAATCCCACTTTCCTGATTTTCTTATCATCATCAAGAGAGAAATGCGGAAAATTTGATGCTTTCACAATAAATAAATAAATCTTTTAAAATTTATTGGCACATGGAAGGCAGCAGAGCAGATGAGTACTGCAGGAAGTGAGGAAGTATTGCAGGTAACAGAATCACCCAGAGACAATGATGGACACTCGGCAGCAGCTTATTGCTTGCAAGTGACACTTTGGACAATAAATACTATAAAAATAAAGTACTGTGCATGCCAAAGTCATTTATAAGTCTCATGTGTGGAGATGGGTCAGACTGCTCATGAGAGCTATAGACAGTGACATAATTTTGGAAAAAGACATTAGAGTGAAAGAGATGAGTAAATGTTTTTGCAAGTAACAGCGACAACAATAAAAGAGCAATAAAACCATTTAAATGTAAGAATTACATTGGAAGATACTGAGGATGTTTTAGTTTTTTTTCCATCTCTATTATTGATTCTGGTGAATCTTACTTCAGATCAATACTCTTATCATCTTTCTATAACACATAATTTTTTAAAAAGAAAGGCAATGAAAAAAACACCAATGAAATTTATTGATGAAAATAAATGGTTATTTTCACTTATTTGAGATGTAATAACACCTGAACCTCAATGAAATTTGGAAACTCATAGGCAAATATTAGAAAATAAATAAAAATGTATAAAGGCATGGCTAAATTTCGGTGATTTTTGGAAGACTTTAGATTCAGAACAATTTTCTTAAAAATTCAAAATCATATTTGTCAGCATCCTGAAGTAAAAGATCTGAGAAAGTTGCTGCTAAAAAAGATTTTGCTTATCTCGAAACAAACAAAAAAAGGAAACATTAGACTTGGTACTAGAGATCATGTTGGATATGAGAGATTATTTCTATATTGTCAGCAGAAATCGAAACCAGTCAAAATTCTACAATTTGTGGAATAAAATACATTGTTAACTTTGCTTTATTACAATTGAAATTATCAGTTGGACTTAACAGTGATTGGCTTCTTTAAAGTAATTAAATTGATCACCAAAAGTGAAAGTCTGTTTTTAGACTCTTTTCATGTCTTTCCCCACCTAGAACATATCTATGTATAATTAACTTTAAAATGCATGCTTTTTATATCCTCTCCCACAGTTATCATTTACAGTGTTAACTCTAGAAAGGAACTCTGAGAAAATTTCTAAATTGCGTTCGCCATGCACACACACACACACACACACACACACGCACACACGCAGAGACACCCACTTTAAACATACACCAGAAAGATGTGTAAGGGTTACATCTTAATGTGATAAATATAAACTGGGTTCTTTAATATCAGAGATTAGTCAGCATTTTTCTAACTTTCTTGAAATCAACCAAGATTTTAACATTGTCATTTAGCCAGCTGACACGATCTTAGGCACCTTCCTTTTCAGCATAGGTGAAGTTAAGTGTAAACCTTTGTGCTGCTTTCTACTTTCTTTCATGAATAGAATTTCGTTGTACTAAGGTAATGATGCAAATTTACAGTATCCATAAAAGCACCGCTATTGTATTGCTTTGCCTAATGCATTAGGAAGAGAAGACCACTTGGCAGACACCACATATCTACAAACGAACAAAATGCACTAAAATCAAAATTGCATTACTTTTGTCAATAATTTGCCTTATAATTTTATGGCAAATATTAATGGAAAGAACTCTTAAATAAAAATGAGTCTGACGGTTTCCTTTTGTTGTTGCAACCCTGATTGTATTTACATCCAGTCATTTATTGCCCATTAAAGGAGTAATGCTATGTTAATGTAAGGGGGAAAAAAATCAATGCTACTGAGATCGGTAGCTATAGGGAAACAGTACAGCAGCTGGTTTGCAAACAGTGAGCCCATATAGATCAATGAAATTACAAGCTAAATCTGCTGATGCTCACAAACTGCTCCAGCGGTGTGCTGTCTAACCTTTTTTAAGTTCAAGAGCTCTAGAAAACCAGAGATAACTAAATGGAAAGCAGGGCAAAGGCAACTAGGAGACAGTGACAGTGTACCTAGAGTAGTTTACTGTGATATGTGATATTTTACTTTTGCAGATACCAGGATAACTGCACATTTTAACCCACAGAGAAGCCCTATAATCTGTCATGGAGCCACATGGAGAGGCTTCACAACCCAGAAAATTTACCTTAAGAGGGTTCTTTTACCTGGAACATTGGAAGGCTACATGATACTTCACAAATGTACTTGTTAAGCTAAATGACAAAAATATTATTCGGTGGACTAATGATGGAATTCTAAAATATATTGTGGGTTGCGTTTGGTGACTTATTGGAGTCTCCAAAATATTATTGTAAAGATAAATATTATATACATTGTGCCTCAGCTTCTCGATAATAAATCACTAATCAGATACATGCACGTTTAATGTTTGAAAAAAGATAATAAGCTTTACATCTCAATCAAGTGATTTTGTATCAATTCACATGCCATTAGTAAGTGTTTTTTTTTTCTCATAAGTATTGAATTTTCACTTTTTCTTTAGCTAAGCCTTCCATGGACACTCAGATGTATTTTGACTACATTTCTTGAGACACACAAAACTTTACTGGAGGAGTGTTAATTGACACAATGAGAGGAATAGGTGATATTTCCAAAAAAGAATCATCACATGGATTGATTTTAAAAAAATAAGTTGACTCTGTTTAGAACTAGAGAGGATCTTTGACTTTGGCACATGTGACATCATTTTCACCCAGAAAGGATCAATGACTTTCCCAAGGTCACACACATTAGAACTCATCCAGGTGCTTTCAGGCTAACAGCAGTACTGTTCCCAATTCGTGATGCTGCCCTAACATGATTGGGGTAGGAAAAAAGGAAGGGCATGTAGAAGAGAGAAAAAAGTAGAATGAAGATTTTCATGGGACGTTTTTATTTAGTATTCTCAGAAAATAAAAATACTAAAATCATACATGGGGAAAAACTAATCACAGAATATTATTTCTACGAAATTATTCATAATCAAATTGTTGATAAGAAGAACAAAAACCCAGCCTGGCAACATGGTGAAACTCTGCCTCTTACAAAAATACAAAAAAATTAACCAGGCATGGTGGCACATGCTTGTAGTAACAGCTACTCAGAGGCTGAGGTGGGAGAATCACCTGAGCCAGGGAAGTGGAGGCTGCAGTAAGCTGAGATGGTGCCCCGCTGCACTCCATCCTGGGCAACGGGAGTGAGACCCTGAAACACACACACACACACACACACACACACACACAGACAGAGAAGTAAAAGATGTCTTTCTCTTTCCTCCCTTCCTTCTTAAGTCAATCAAAGAAAATGCAAAACAAAAACAGTGGTTAAAGAGTCAACCAAAGTGTAGCCTGTCAGCAAGGCTGACCAAACTTCATCTCCTCCTCAGACATGCTCTGAGTACATGTCTTGAGAGGCACAAGAAGGCTTTCTTTGAATCCTAGTTCAGTAATTATATTGATTTAAATCATTCTGTCTGTCTCAATCCTCTAAGATAGTGACACAAGAGTGACATGATCTTTACAGAACTGTCTTACTATATAATGGGAGAAATCTCAGCCAAGTAGCATCAATTGGTAACTCTTATAGTTTAGATCCCTATATTTAAATATAACTTGTTTTTTTTTCTTTCTTTTTTTTGTGGAGAAAGAAAGAAGAAAAAAGAAAAAAGGGGGAGAGAGAACAGAATTCTTGCTCTATAGCCCAGGCTGGAATACAATCTAGGAATAGGTATTAAAAACCTCTTTTATGCCGATAATTGTACTTAACAACAGAGATAGGAAGGAATAAAGGAAGAAAATAACAAAAAAACAGCCAACCAATATTTCATTTAAGTCTGTGAAATGCTATGCAAATGCTGAAGAGTGATTTACTTCCAATTATATAGTCACTTTCAGAATAGGTGTAACATGATACTGAGAAAAATGTATGTTCCTGAGATCTGGGATGAAGAATTCTATAGATATTCACTAAGTTTACTTATTCCAGGTCTAAATTCCCTATTAATTTTCTATCTCGCTGATCCATCGAATATTAACAACGTGGTGTCAAGATCTCCCGCCATTATTGTGCGGGAGTCCAATTCTCTTTATAAGTCACTTAGAACTTGTCTTATGTATCTGGGTGCTCCTATATTGGGTGCATATATATTTATGATCATTAACTCCCGTTGCTGCATTGATTCTTTTACTATTATGTAATATCCTTCTTTGTTTCTTTTAGTCTTTGTTACTGTTAAAGTCTATTTTGTCGGAGAAAAAAATTACAACTCCTGTTTTGTTTTTTTTTCACTCTCCATTTAATTGGTGAATCTTCCTCCATCCCTTTGTTTTGAGTCTTTGTGTGTCGATGCTTGTGAGATAAATCTGGATACAGCATACCAATGGGTTTTTTTGTTCAATCTGCCTGTCTGTGTCTTTAATTGGGGCATTTAATCCATTTAAATTTAGGATTAATAGTAATATTTGTAAGTTCAGTATTATGATTTAATGCTAGCTGGCTACTTTGCCCATTAGTTGATTTAGATTCTTCATTATGGAGATACTCTTTACATTTTGGTAAGTTTTTGAGATGACTGATACTGGTTGTTCCTTTCTGTTTGTAGTGCTTCTTTCAGAAGCTCTTGTAAAGCAGGCCTGGTGGTGATGAAATCTCCGAGTGCTTGCTTGTTCGCAAAAAATTTTATTTTTCCTTCACATATGAAGCTTAGTATAGCAGGATATGAGATTCTGGGTTGAAAATTCTTTTCTTTGAGGATATTAAATACTGACCCCCATTCTCTTCTAGTTTGTAGGGTTTCTGCTGAGAGGTCTGCTGTGAGTCTGATAGACTTCCCTTTATGGGTAACCTGACCTTTCTCTCTAGCTGCCCTTAGAATTTTCTCCTTTATTTCAATCCTAGTGAATCCAGCAATTATGTGTCTAGGAGTTGCTCTACTTGAGGAATATCTTTGTGGTGTTCTCTGGATTACCTGGAGTTGAGTATTGTCCTGGCTTACTAGGTTAGGAAAATTTTCCTGAATAATATCCTGAAGAATATTCTGCAACTTGGATTCATTCTCTTCATGACATTCAGGTACGCCTATCAGTCATAAATTAGGTCTTTTCACATAGTCCCATATTTCTTGGAGACTTTGCTCATTCCTTTTTACTCTTTCTTCTCGAATCTTGTCTTCTCGTTTCATTTCATTAAGTTGGTCTTCGACCTCTAACATCCTTTCTTCTGCTTGATCAATTCGACTGTTAAAACCTGTGCATACT
>CAUYLG010020160.1:0-116362 GCA_963573385.1 Cacajao melanocephalus | reverse complement strand
AGAGTCTTGCTCTGTCACCCAGGCTGGAGTGCAAAGGCACTATCTCGGCTCACTGCAACCTCCGCCTCCTGGGTTCAAGCGATTCTCCTGCCTCAGTATCTCAAGTAGCTGGGATTAGAGGCCTCCGCCACCATATCTGGCTAATTTTTGGTATTTTTAGTAGAGATGGGGCTTTACCATGTTGGCCAGGCTGGTCTCGAACTCCTGACCTCCAGTAATCCACCCCCCTTTACAGGAGTGAAGGGCCGCACCCAATCCAGATTGAGCTTTCATATTGAAAATATATTAATAAAAACTTTAAAAAAATTGGTCCCCTATGTTAGAACAATAAGGTTTTCTTTTTTTTTTCCTCTGTCACCAGGCTGGAGTGCAGTGGTGCCATCTTGGTTCACTGCAACCTCTGACTCCCTGGTTCAAGAGATTTTCCTGCCTCAGTCTCCCGAGTAGCTGGGATTACAGGCATGTGTCACCACGCCCAGCTAATTTTTGTATTTTTAGTAGAGACAGGGTTTTACCATGTGGGCTAGGCTGGTCTCGAACTCCTGACCTCAGGTGATCCACCCACCTCAGCCTCCCAGAGTGCTGGAATTACAGGCATGAGCCACCGGACCCGGCCACAACAAGGTTTTCTTAAAGTACTGATTTAACTTACTCTTGGTAAAACAGCAAGAGCTTTTGGTTTTTAACTCTGAAATCTGGTTCTACAACAGCCATCTTCTAAACTACAGAGTTTCTATTTCTTTCTTACATTGAATTAATTTCCCAGGCTAGCTGTGGTGGCTTACACCTGTAATCCCAGCACTTTGAGAGGATCACTTGAACCCCGCAGTTCAAGACCAGCCCTGGGAACATAGGGAGACCCTGTCTTTATAAAACATAAAGAAATTAGCTGAGTGTGGTGGGGCATGCCAGTAGTACCAGTGACTTGGGAGGCTTAGGTGGGAGGATCACTTGAGCCTGGGAGGTGGGGGCTGCCGTGAACCATGACTGCACCACTGCACTCCAGCCTGGGTGATAGAGCAAGACCCTATCTCAAAAAAATAAACAGTCTGGGTGTGGTGGCTCATGTCTGTAATCCCAGCACTTTGGGAGGCTGAGGCAGGTAGATCACCTGAGGTCAGGAGTTGGAGACCAGCCTGACCAATATGGATGAAACCCTCCCTCTTTATTAACAATACAAAAATTAGTCGGGCGTAATGGCGGACGCCTGTAATCCCAGCTACTTGGGAGCCTGAAACAGGAGATGCTTGAACCTGGGAGCCAGAGGTTGCAGTGAGCCAAGATTGTGCCACTGCACTCCAGCCTGGGCAACAGAGCGAGACTCCATCTTAAAATAATAAATAAATAGGCTGGGCGGGGTGGCTCATGCCTGTAATCCCAGCACTTTGAGAGGCCAAGGCAGGTGGATCACTTGAGGTCAAGAGTTGGAGACCAACCTGGCCAACGTGGTGAAACCGCATCTCTACCGAAAATACAAAAAAAATTAGCCAGGTGTGGTGGTGGGCGCCTGAATTCCGAGCTACTTGGGAGGCTGAAGCAGGAGAATCGCTTGAACAAGAGAGGTGGAGGTTGCAGTGAGTCGAGATCATGTGGCTGCACTCCAGCCTGGGTGAGAAGACCAAAACTCGATCTCAAAAAAAAAAAAGAAAGAAGAAAAAACCTTAAAAAAAGTAATTAACTAAAACAAATTTTTAAAAATAATTAATTTCCCTAGTTTCAGATTGAAAATGTTGTCTTTGCTTATGAGCAGCCTGGGTGACATAGTACGACCCTGTCTCTGCTTATAAAAAGAAACAAACAAACAAACAAAAAGAAAATGCTGCCTTTTTCATTCTGATTGGTAACTTTATTTCTTTATACATGTATATGTATTTATTTTATTTTTAAATTTTCTTAGAGATTGGTCCTGTTCTGTTGCCCAGATCAAAATGCAGTGGCACAATCATAGCTCACTGCAGCCTTGAACTCCTGGGCTCAAGCAATCCTCCCACAGCCGTCTCCCAAGTAGCTGGGACTACAGAAGTGAGCCACCACACCCAGCTGTCTTAAGGTAAAATTTTTCCTGTTGAGACTTCTCAGATTTATATTTCAGAAGCTCAACATTTGCTGTACCTTACTGCATGTGCTTTTCAGGTCATATTTCACTGCCTTCTATTTTTTCTCCCCTTGCAAAGGTATAGCTTTATGCTTGGCTGAGGTGCTGACACTCCCCTTCGACCTGTCAATTCCTGTAATTTTTTTTCTCCTAAGTCTGCTGTTATGGTCTGATGTTGAAGTGTTTCTCTTGAACATCTAGAAAAGCAGAGTTTTCCTACAGTTTAACTGGATTCTGTACTCTTGGCTTTTCTTGATGTGTCTGAATTGTTCCATGTAACCAGGAAATGTCCCATGCTGTTACTAAGAGCCATGTACTCTCCTGCTTATGGCATTACTTTTCTAGTTTACCTTCTTCTCGTATGCATTCCTCTAATAATATAATGTACACTCATAACACTGGACTCATTCTTCCTGTGTCTAATTAAGGTGCCTTTTTCATCAGGTCTGACTTTCAGGGTATCTAAATGGGCTTCCCATATGGACACATGGGAAAGCATTTACACTACAGGAAGTTTTTCTTTACCTTTCTGGTAACTGACCTAAAAAAAAAAATGACATTACATTTTATCAAGGTAATTCCTGCATTAGCTTTCTTCTTAATTTCTTTTTTTTTTTTTTCCCCAGACGGAGTCTTGCTCTGCCGCCCAGACTAGACTTCAGTGGTGCAATCTTGGCTTACTGTGACCTCTGCCTCCCAGGTTCAAGCAATTCTCCTGCCAAAGCCTCCCAAGTAGCTGGGATAATTTTTGTATTTTTTAAAATTAGAGATGGGGTGTTGCCATGTTGGCTAGGCTGGTCTCAAACTCCGGACCACCTGCCTTGGCCTCAGGAAGTGCTGGGATTACAGGCATGAGCCACTGCACCCAGCCTTTTTTTTTTTTTTTTTTTTTTCCAGACAGAGTTTCGTTCTTGTTGCCCAGGCTGGAGTTCAATGGTGTGATCTTGGCTCACTGCAACCTCCACATCCTAGGTTCAAGCGATTCTCCTGCCTCTCAGACTCCCAAGCAGCTGGGATTACAGGCACCCACAACCATGCACAGCTAATTTTTATATTTTTAGTAGAGACAGGGTTTTACCACGTTGGCCAGGCTGTTCTCGAACTCCTGACTTCAGGTAATCCACCCTCCTCGGCCTCCCAAAGTGCTGAGATTACAGGCGTGAGCCACAGCGCCTGGCTTCTTTTTTTTTTTTTTCTTTTGAGACAAGGTCTTGCTTTGTCACCCAGGCTGGAGTACACTGACATTATCATGCCTCACTGCAGCCTTGACCTCCTGGGTTCAGGCGATCCTCCTGCCTCAGTCTCCCAAATAGCTAGGATGGCAGGTAAGGGCCACCATGCCTGGCTAATTTTTAAATTTTTTTGTAGAGATGGAGTCTCACTTTGTTGCCTAGGCTTGTTTTGAACTCCTAGCCTCAAGCGATCCTTCCACCTCAGCATCCCAAAGGTGAGATTACAAGCATGAGCTACCATGCCCAGCATATAAGTACTCTCAGAGTTCTGATAACTTTAAGATCAATGGACTAAACAAAAATTTCCAGAATGCTAATAAAGAAATTGATGGGTTCATGAAATTTATGATCAAGATTCAAGCAAAACAAAAAATTAATTACAGGAAATAAAGTAATGAATGAAGATAGTGGTTTTATGGCTTTCACTTAAAACATTGTTAATTCTTTATGAAATGTTTTCCAAATGTAAGGAATTTTTCTGTAAGCTATCTAGTTTGCATTTGCTTTTTCTTCCTACTTGATTCCTCCAAATTTTGGAAACTAGTCATGAGTGTTCTTATTTTTATTTACATCAGATCAATAAAAATCTGTTCTCCCTGCATGACATGAAAAAAAAAAACTACTCTCTTTGCAGGCAGGATACAGTTGAAAACATTAGTTATGTTACTAAGGCTTTGACTGAAATGTTATATTTAAGAATATGCATACAATACCTAGCTTCAAGAGTTCCTAGCCTTACACTAGGTGAGTAAAAATTGACATCTTGGCCAGGCGAGGTGGTTCACACTTGTAATCCCAGCACTTTAGGAGGCCAAGGTGGGTGGATCATAGGGTCAGGAGTTCGAGACCAGCCTGGCCAAAACAATGAAACCCCATCTCTACTAAAAATACAAAAATTAGCTGGGCGTGGTGGCGGGTGCCTGTAATCCCAGCTAATCAGGAGGCTGAGGCAGAAGAATCACTTAAACCCGGGAGGTAGAGTTTGCAGTGAGCCAAGATCACGCCACTGTACTCCAGCCTGGGTGACAGAGCAAGGCTCTGTCTCAAAAAAAAAAAAAAATTGACATACTTCAATGGGTGTAGTGGCTTACACCTGAAACCTCAACACTTTGGGAGGCCGAGGCAGGCAGATCATCTTAGGTGGGGAGTTCAAGACCAGCCTGGCCAACATGGTGAAACCCATCTCTACTAAAAATACAAAAATTAGCCAGGTGTAGTGGTGCATGCCTGTAATCCCAGCTACTCAGGAGGCTGAGGCAGGAGAATCATTGGAATCAGGGAGGTAGAGGTTGCAGTGAGCTGAGATTGCGCCATTGCACTCCAGCCTGGGGGCAGAGCAAGACTTCATCTCAAAAAAAAAAAAATGGACATCTTTCACATTTCTCCCTTTTGATCAAGATCTGGCAGATCCAGGAACCTTTAAACTGTAAGTAAAATCTGAAGTTTGCCTTAGTGTGGCTTCCTAGGCTCAAGAGTGTCTTAAATCTTGAGATTTGTATGTAATCAAGGTAGAGAGAAAAATTTTTTTTTTGCTTTTTTTTTTTGAGACAGAGTCTCACTCTGTTGCCTAGGCTGGACTACAGTTGTGCCATCACTGCTCACTGCAGCCCAGACTTCCTGGTCTCAGGGTGCTCCTCCTATCTCAGCCTCCTAAGTAGCTAGGAATACAGGTGCACGCCACCATGCCCAGCTAATTTTTTGTATTTTTAGTAGTTTTGCCATATTGCCCAGGCTATGTCTTAAACTCCCAGGCTCAAGCGATTTGCCTGTCTCAGCCTCCCTAAGGGATGGGATTACAGGCATGAACCACTGCACCTAGCCAAAAAGTTGTCTTCAAAAGAAAACTTAGGCCATTCATGGTGACTCATGCCTGTAATCCCAGCCTTATGGGAGGCCGAGGTGGGAAGACTGCTTGAAGCCAGGAGTTTGAGACCACCCTGGGCAACACAGCAGAATGCTGTCTCTACAAGTAATTAAAAAAATTAGCCAGGGGTGGTAGTGTGCTTGTAGTTGCAGCTATGTGGGAGACTGAGGCAGGAGGATGGCTTGAGCCCAGGAGTTTGAGGCTGCAGCGAACTATGATCATGCCACTGTACTCTAGCATGGGCAACACAGTGAGACCCAATCTCTGAAAAAAAAAAATGTTTAAGGTTGGGCACGGTGGTTCATGCCTGTAATCCCAGCACTTTGGGAGGCTGAGGCAGGAGGATCACTTGAGTTTAGGAGTTTGAGACTGGCCTGGGCAACATAGTGAGAACTTGTCTCTACAGGAAAGAAAAAAAAAAAGCCAGGCTGACAGCTGAGGTGGGAGGACTGTTTGAGCCCAAGAGGTCAAGGCTGCAATGAGCCGAGATTGCACCACTGCACCCCAGCATGGGTGACAGAGCAAGACTCTGTCTAAAAACAACAAAAAAATGGAGGAGTATGGTGGCCCACTTATAATCCCAGCACTTTGGGAGGCTGAGGCAGGAGATCACTTGAGCCTAGGAGTTTGAGACCAGCCCTGTCAATACAGGGAGACCCTGTCTCTACAAAAATTTAAAAACTTCGCTAGGTGTAGTGGTGTGTGCCTGTAGTCCCAGCTACTTGGGAGGCTAAGGTGCACAGATGGCTTGAGCCCAGGATATCGAGGCTGCAGTCAGTGGTGTTGTGCCACTGTACTCCAGCCTGGGTGACAGAGCAATACCCTGTCTCAAAAAAATAATAAATGGGCTGGGCGCCATGGCTCACGCCTGTAATCCCAGCACTTTGGGAGGCAGAGGGGGATGGATCACATGAGGTCAGGAGTTCGAGACCAGCCTGGCCAACGTGGTGAAACCATATCTCTACTAAAAATGCAAAAATTAGCAAGGTGTTGTGGTGGGCGCCTGTAACCCCAGCTACTCGGGAGGCTGAGGCAGGAGAATCACTTGAACCTGGGAGGCGGAGGTTGTGGTAAGCAGAGATCGCACCACTGCACTCCAGCCTGGGTGAGAGAGTGAGACTCTATCTCAAATAATAATAATAAATAAATAAATAGTTTTTCTCTAAGCGTAGAGTCATGACTCAAAACCATTACGTAGATTGAAATTGTCATATTACTGTCAATTTTACTAGGTATTTTCCCTTTTAAAACTTTGTCTTTGTTGTTAAATTTTGCAGAAGTACAACTTCTAAACAAAATAATCCTGGCCCAGCACTTTGAGATGATAAGAAAACACTACCGAACAGAGAAAATTCAGCTTACTAATGGACCCCAGGCAGATTTATTCTGAGTACCACTCCCTTCAAATCTCCCATGCTCAAATGTGGCTACAAGTGTTCTGACCTGACTTCTAGTCACCGATCACTCCTCCCAGTGTGGGACGAGACCCGCGACCTGGACAGCTCCATTCCAGCATCGAGAGACATCAGAACCTAACTACAGGATGATTGACGAGTGATGCTTTCAGAAAAAGATCTTGATCAAAAGGGTGAAATGTGAAAGATGTCAGAATCGAAACGGAGTTGGGAATGTTAAGAAAACCCTGACAAATAGAGCCAGGATCGTCACGAAGAGAGACTTCTCATGCTTGTACACAACAAGACTACAAAAACCACCACCTTTTTTTTTTTGTATCAGTTTTATTCAACTTTTATAAGTATAAAACAATGAACACTCTGCAAAATTAAATGTTTTACTGTGGTGTTGCATTTACTTAATAATTTGCCAAATTTCCTTAATTATCTGGTGTGGAAATATAACTGATCCTGTAATAAATAAGACAAAACAAAAAACCAAAGCAAACAAACAAAAACTGATACTACACTACACTGAATTCCCCACCCCCAACTCTCAAACATATGCATTGCACTTCCTTCCTCTCTACTCTCAAACATTATATTTATTGAATCCCTTTTTTGCACTAAATATCTGTCCTATGGACTTCTAGCCTCCTGGTTCAGTAGGGCTAAGTCATGATGTGGATTTATTTAGCTACTGCCAGCTGCAACTTCTCTTTGCTTTTACTTGGATCCATTCTTCCTGGGCCCCATATGATCCTCTTTGAAAAACCACAGCCTGGCCAGGGATGGTGGCTCATGCCTGTAATCCTAGTGCTTTGGGAGGCCAAGGCGGGTGGATCACTTGAGGTCAAGAGTTCAAGACCACTTTGGCCAATATGGTGAAACCCTGTCTCTACTAAAAATACAAAAAATTAGCTGGGCGTGGTGGCACGCGACTGTAATCCCGGCTACTTGGGAGGCTGAGGCAGGAGAATCAATTGAACCTGGATGGTGGAGGTTGCAGTGAGCTGAGATCATGCCACTGCACTCTAGCCTGGGCAACAAGAGCAAAACTCTGCCTCAGGGAAAAAAAAAAAAAAAAAAAAAAAGACCACTGCAAACTTATACAGAAAACACCTCTGCAGCTGGGCGTGGTGGCTCACGCTGGTAATCCCAGCACTTTGGGAGGCTGAGGTGGGCAGATCACGAGGTCAAGAGATCGAGACCATCCTGGCCAACATGGTGAAACCCCGTCTCTACTAAAAATACAAAAATTAGCCAGGCATGGTGGCTTGAGCCTGTAGTCCCAGCTACTCGGGAGGCTGAGGCAGGAGAATCGCTTGAACCCGGGAGGTGGAGATTGCAGTGAGCTAAGATTCGTGCCACTGCACTCCAGCCTGGCAGCAGAGTAAGACTCCATCTTAAAAAAAAATACCTCTACAAGAACATTTGCCTAGCAACTGCCTGTCCCAGGACGTAGCCAAGGATAATTATTTCAAAACAATTATGTAACCCTCTTCATTTTTTCCTTTAAACCCCTATGTCTTCTTTTACCTCTCTGAATATCCACATAGTTTACTATGACATGGTATTCTTGTTTCAGTGCTGTAGTCTCAAATAAATTTCTTATAGACAGTCTTTCTCAGGCAAGTGCGGTAGCTCACGCCTATAATCCCAGCACTTTGGGAGGCCGAGGTGGGTGGATCACCTGAGGTTGGGAGATCAAGACCAGCCTGGCCAACATAGTGAACCCCTATCTCTAACCAAAAATACAAACAAATAGCTGGGCGTGGTGGCGGGTGCCTGTAATCCCAGTTACTTGGGAGGCTGAGGCAGGAGAATCGCTTGAACCCGGGAGGTGGAGACTGCAGTGAGCCGAGACTGTGCCATTGAATTCCAGCCTAGGCAACAAGAGCGAAACTCTGTCTCAAAAAAAAAAAAGTCTATCTCTGTTATATAAGTTGACAATAACTATCAGACAGACAACCTGGGAGACACTAATAGTACAGGGTCAAGGCTTGTTTTTTCCCGAACTCCCAGGCTGCAAATCCCTGGGAAGATTGGGAAGATTCAATTTCTGATCCACTGTTTTCACTCTGCAAGTTTGCCATGCCAGTTTATTATTTACTTACTTTTGTGGGAAACATCTACGAAACTCCCCACTGTACATGGGCTTTGGGTTTTGATTTCTGCCCCATTCAACACACAGTAAGGTCTGATTTGCTAGAAACACATATGGCTTGCCTTTAGATCAAATGTGGTTTCCAGGAATTTATGCTCCATCTCTCTCCGGATTCTTGTTTACTTTACTCTCGGCCTGATTACTTTTTTTTTTTTTTTTTTTTGAGATGGAGTCTTGCTTTGTCTCAAAGTCAGCCTTGTCTCCCAGGTTGGAGTGCAGTGGCACAATCTTGGCTTACTGCAACCTCTGCCTCCTGGGTTGAAGTGATTCTCCTGCCTCAACCTCCTGTATATCTGGGATTACAGGTGTGCGCCACCACGCCCGGCAACATGGTGAAGACGGGATTTCACCATGTTGGTCAGGCTGGTCTTGAACTCCTGACCTTGTGATCTGCCTGCCTTGGCCTCCCAAAGTGCTGGGATAACAGGCATGAGCCACCACGCCCGGCCGGCCTGTAAGAAATTTTTTGTTTTGGCTGGGTGCAGTGGCTCATGCCTGTAATCCCAGCACTTTGGGAGGCAGAGGCAGGCAGATCACCTGAGGGCAGGAGTTTGAGACCAGCCTGACCAACATGGTGAAACCCCTGTCTCTACTAAAAATACAAAAATTACCCGAGCATGGTAGCAGGTGCCTATAATCCCAGCTACTCGGGAGACTGAGGCAGGCGAATCACTTGAACCTGGGATATGGAGGCTGCAGTTAGAGAGATTAGCAATCCTCCTGCCTCAGCCTGGGCGATAGAGCAAGACTATGTCTCAAAAAAAAAAAAAAATGGCATCTGGAACCAGAGTGACTGGGTCTGAATTCCAGTCCTACTTACCACTGTGACCATAATGTCCCTGTGTCTCAGTTTTCTTATCTGCAAAATGGAACAACAGTTGAAGCCTGCCTCGTTTGGTTGTGAGGATTAAATGAGCACATATATGAAGTAGGACACATGTAAAATGCTTATGTCTGTGGCTGGTACATAGAAAGTGCTCAAGATTGGCCAGTTTCATTATTGAAGTCTCACTTTACATGTTCTTTGGCATCCAATTACTATTTGTCTGTTTTTATGAACCAATATGATGATTTCCAAGTAGCTCTAGCTGTGACTTGGTGAGGTAAAGATTTGCTCAAGCCGCTTGCTACTGCACAGAGTCCCACCTCCTTTGATTTCCTTGAACCCCCTATTTATGAATCGGGCAGCCTAATAAATCAGTTGTCTTTTCCTTCCTTAAATCTCTCTGCTAAGCTCTGCAGGTAGGAACAGTCCAGCAGGAAGATGACTGAGCCAGGACTGAGGTGACTTCTCATCCCAGGTTTACCACTGACTTGCTGTGGGATTTTAGGTAAACAGTGTAATTTATGGGGTCTTTTCCACAGTCCACTGCAGACCTGCTAGTCCCTGGACTCTCAGTCTGCCACAAAGTCCTCCTTTACTACTGATTCACAATCAACCTGTTTTCTAAGGTATGCCTCAACTATCATCTATTCCACAAGGTGGAGCCCACCTCCAAATTATTTGTTTTTCTTTTCTTTTTTTTTTTTTAAAGATGAGGTGTCACTCTATCACCCAGGCTGATCTCGAACTCCTGGGCTCAAGTGATCTTCCTGCCTCAGCCTACCGAGTAGCTGGTACTACAGGCACATACCACCACACCCGGATACTGCTCCCGTTCTAACTTAACAGCTGTAAACCAACTGCATAAACTTATGCAACGATTGCTGACTGGATTCATTTAGAGTAAATGTGAACAAATCAACTGCTTTTAAAAGTTTCCCATTTGATAAATATACTGAAAATTTTACCTGAGACCAAATGAAGCTTTACATTCCAAAACCTATTTCAATTAAGCAGCCTTTTCACTTGATAGAAACGCACATACCCAGGAATACTGTGGGCTCAGAACATTATTTCACAAGCAGGCATTGCCAGCACGTTGTTTGTGTCACATTTAGATTCCGATTAACATGACATCATTTTGTTCCTCAGATCTGCAACTAACTTCCACAATGGGAAGGATGTGAAAAAAAACACAACCATCTGTGCACTGTATCAAATGAGAATCAACTTGACATACACAATAAAAGTATTTGAAAGTTACATCACCAGTTGCACTTAATGAGCCGTCCTTTGTCAATGTTAGAGAGAACCAGGGTATGACTAGGAAGGGACTCAAAGGGGTAAATCTGAAGATTCTGTCCCATACCTCTGCAGAACTGTAGACCCCCACAGAGGACTCAGGGGAGGGGCTCAGAAGCAAAGGGCTGTTTTGAAAATAGTTTGATTTTGACACAATGACGTGCAGACAAGCCAGCCACAGTGGAGAAAAGATAAGAGAATGAAGAAGTTGCGAATAGCCAAGATGAACATGAGCTTCAAAACAGAATGAGTTTTAATTCAACAAGAAAGCTTTAGGATTATGTCAACTTTAAGAAGTCAGCTGGTGATATCTGGCTTTAGAGGCAGGTACTGTCTTTTGACACACTTTCTTCAAAGAAAGAGGGGAAGGGAAAACAAGACCAAAAAAACACCTTCTCTGATATGTGGTATAAAGAATTTCCCAATCCAGGATGTTATTCCTCCACTAAAGCAAAAACTGACTAAACAATTAGGACTTCTTACTGAAAAACGTAGGCAAAGTGGCCATCTATCACAGTGCCCACCAGGATGAAGTTTGTAGCAAAACCCAAGCTACCACAAAGCAGTGCTACTGCAGCACAAACTGAACAAAGAGGTCCTAGAGTAAGATACCAGCTTAGTGCTTAAATCCTCGAGAGAAAACCAGTCTGGATCACAAGAAAAGTTCATCAAAACAAAACCTACTTTTCAGACAAGCACATACATATGATCTATGGCATATACTGAAATGAAGAAAACAGCAGTTACAGTGGCCAATATAGAACACATCCTTCAACTTTTTTCCCCGAGATGGAGTCTGGCTCTTTCACCCAGGCTGGAGTGCAGTGGCACGATCTTGGCTCACTGCAACCTCCACCTCTTGGGTTCAAGCAATTCTCCTGACTCAGCCTCCAGAGTAGTTGGGATTACAGGTGTCCGCCACCACCTCCAGCTAATTTTTGTATTTTCAGTAGAGATGGGGATTCACCACGTTGGCCCAGCTGTTCTTGAACTCCTAACCTCAGATGATCCACTCACCTCGGCCTCCCAAAGTTCTGGGATTACAGGCGTGAGCCACTGTGCCCGGCCCAAGTTACCTTTCATCTAATGAACTTATTAAATCATTAGATGACTTTCCCCCAACCCACCCCAAGTCACCATCTGGCATTCCACTGTCTTGGAGGCCACAGACCTGCCCCACAAGACTCTAAACAGCTACCTATTTTTATCTCAAAAGTACTGACAGAAGGCTCCATTAGCAGCAAACAGATTTATGAACATAGGTCCTCTATGCTAGGAAAGCATTACTCTTTGAAATGGGGCTATATTTACAAATTTTATTACTTTTTATCCCAAAAATACATATAAATGAAAACCTGCTCTTCAAATGCAGGGAGGCCTTTGCCTAACATTGTCATATGAAAATCAGTATCAGCTCTTTAACACACAATTTACATATATACATACATACATACACACTATATGTAAGTAGCTAATACTTTTCTACTTACACATATTCCTCTGGTGGAAAACTAGGAAACTAGGAAATTCCCCTGCTTTCCAGCCTTGGGAAGGTAAATACAACCTCTCTGAACAATTTTTTAAAGGATGAAATGTGCAGAAACATGTAAACAAAACAACCTGCTTTAGACATATACATGTTATTAAAGTAAGGACCCTGTCACATCAGTGACAGTGTATTTGTCGGAGAAAAAAAAGGAGATAACGTTTGAATAAAAACACAGAACTGAAGTGCAGTTAATATGATCAAAATTGTTATGTACATGCTCCATGGAGAAATCAGGAATTCTCTCAAAGAACAGATCCATGGCCAATTTCAGTCACTTGTAACGCTGAATCAGCACCCATTGGTAGCAACCATGATCCTTCTGTACAGTCATGGGCTTAAGCAGATGCCATAAAGCATCTGTTTAAGTTAAACAGTCAATAATGCTTACCGACTGCGTACATTCCCACCCCCAAAACACTAAGTGCAAAATCAATGTCTAAGCTCAAGAGCTCAACCAGGTCAAAGCTTTGGTGTATACTGGAGTTCGTTTGGTGATAACCAAAGCTTAGTAAGATTCTCTGCTCAGGGGTTTGCCCCAGAAGAAAAACACCTGGTCCACAAAGTTTAACATCTCTATAAATAAAGTAACTGTACAAAGAGAACAAGCCACGATTTCCCCTTAACCAAGGGTTCATAGTTTCCTAGGCAGCAGTTCTGAAAACACCAACTAAAACCACAACGCTTCTACTAAAACACGATGTGCTGTCATTGGTGAGACTGTTTTGAAAACAAATGCCTGCAGGCATGTGGCCAATGTGCCACAGAAAAAAATTTAACAAAACATTAGTCAGTGTATTTAAATGGTAACACAATCGGGTCAGCAACAGAGGAAAAGAGTTAAGGCAATAAGAGGCATTACAGAGAGCGCTATGGCTCTCTGAGTCAATCAAAGCCTTCCAAGAAGGAAAACCTGTCTCAGTTTGTGTTCTTAGTTTGCTAGCTGTCAGACACTTCTTCCTCCTCCTCCTCATCCTCGTCGTCTTTCCTGTCTATTTCAGAAGTGTCTGACGACTCATGGAGCAAGACGTATTCTCTGCTACTGAACCCAAATTTGAGTACATCCTTTTCTTTTAGTTCATAGTATCTCTGTGGCTCAATACGTTTGTTGTTTAAGAAGGTTCCATTGCCTGAGCCAAGGTCAATGATGTAGGGCTTCACTCTTCGGCCAACCGTGCCATCAGCACGGGTATATTCCACAAGCCTAGCAGAGAAAAAGGAGAGAAACCTGTGAGCAAAGTCCTGCCTCAGATCATCCAGCCTCTCTAAAGCTCTTCGCTAAAACAGCCTAGACGACGTAAACCACCTGGCTTGACCACAATTAAAATTAAAATTCTAGAGAATCAAATAAATCAAAGGAAAAGCATGGCCCTGGGAAGGGAAATTGGGAATTTACATATACTTAGTAGAAAAGGTGAGAATGGTTTGATGGAGGGTGGGCACAGTAGATCAAATGGTGGAAATGCAGAATCCAATGTCTCTTGCTATGGTTAAGAAAATACATTTTTTTCCTGTTGTTTATAATCAATAGAATGTTTCTTTAACCTCTGTTTCAATACATTTTACTTCCTGTCCAAATGGGAAAAAAACAGTGGACTTAGACTTCAGAGTCAAGGGAGCTATATTTGAGGCAGAGTTCTACTACGGCAGGGGTCCTCAGCTCCTGGGCCAGGGACTGTGGCCTGTTAGGAACTGGGCCACACAGCAAGAGGTGAGCAGTGGGTAGGCAAGCAAGCAAGCCAAGCTTCATCTGTATTTTCAGCTGCTCCCCATCACTTGTATTACTGCCTGAGCTCTGCCTCCTGTCAGATCAGCGGTGGCATTAGAGTCTCATAGGAGTGTGAACCCCATTGTGAACTGTGCACAGGCGGGATCTAGGTTGTGTGCTCCTTGAGTCTAATGCCTGATCTCTACTGTCTCCCATCACCCCCAGATGGGACCGTCTAATTGCAGGAAAACAAGCTCAGGGCTTCCACTGATTCTAGATTATGGGGAGTTGTGTAACTATTACATTATATGTTACAATGTGATAACAGAAAATAAAGTGCACAATAAATGTAATGTGCTTCAATCATCCCAAAACCATCCCCACATTTTCCATCCCCACGGAAAAACTGTCTTCCACAAAACCGGTACTTGGTACGAAAAATGTTGGGGCCCATTGTACTATAGTGATCATTTATTAGGCAAGTCACTTGGTTTTGCCGGGCTTCAGTTTTCTCATCTGTCGAATGGGGATATAAATACTTGTCCATTCAGAGTCCAGCGGCCACGTTAAAAACAAAAACAAAAACGGGCCAGGCACAGTGGCTTGCGCCTGTAATCTCAGCACTTTGGGAAGCCAAGATGGGGGGGATCACAAGGTCAGAAGTCTGAGACCAACCTGGCCAATATGGTGAAACCCCGTCTCTACCGAAACTACAAAAATTAGCTGGGCATGGCAGCGCATGCCTGTAGTACCAGCTACTAGGGAGTTTGAGGCAGAAAAATCGCTTGAACCTTGAATCTGGGAGGCGGAGATTGCAGTGAGCTGAGACTGCACGACAGGACTCCAGCCTGGGCAACAGAGCAAGACTCCATCTCAAAACAAAACAAAACAAAACAAAACAAAAAAAACGGCTAGGTGTGGTGGCTCAAGCCTGGAATCCCAGTACTTTGGGAGGCCGAGGGGGGTGGATCACGAGGGGTCAGGAGTTCAAGACCAGCCTGGCCAACATGGTGAAACCCTGTCTCTACTAAAAATGCAAAAATTGGCTGGACATGGTGGCACACTCATGTAGTCCGAGCTGCTCAGGAGGCTGAGAGGCAGAAGAATCCTTGAACTCAGGAGGCAGAGGCTGCAGTGAGCTGAGATCGCACCACCGCACTCCAGCCTGGGTGACCGAAGGAGACTCTGTCTCAAGAAAACCCCAAAAACAACAACAACAAAACAAAACAAACCTGCTGGGTGCGGTAGCTCACACCTGTTATCTCAGCACTTTGGGAGGCCAAGGCAGGTGAATCACTTGAGGACAGGAGTTCGAAACCAGCCTGGCCAACATGGGGAAACCCCTTATCTACTTAAGTAAATATAAAAATTGGCCAAGTGTGGTGGTGCACACCTGTAATCCCAGCTACTTGGGAAGCTGAGGCAGGAGAATCGCTTGAACCTGGGAGGCAGAGGTTGCAGTGAGCTGAGATCGCACCATTGCACTCCAGCCTGGGCGACAAGAACAAAACTCCGTCTCAACCCCCACCCCCACAACATACAAAGAAACAAAAACCTGTCCTATCCTTCTCACAGGATTGTTGTGAGAATCATCACAGATGTCCCATGCAAGCTATCAAGATCCAGGTTCAAAATTAGCCGGCACAGAGGCAATGCCTGTGGTCCCAGTTACTCGGGAGGCTGAGGCAGGAGACAATCATTTGCTCCCAGGAGGTTGCCACTAGAGTGAGCTGTGTTTGCACCACTGCACTCCAGATGGGATGACAGAGTGAGACCTTGTCTCAAAGAAATAAAAAATAAAAGTTTAATGTTCTTATAAATATGTAAGCAATTATTTAAAGGGCAGTTAAATTAACAATACTCTTTAGATAAGATAGGAGGGGTATGGGATTCTTCCGCATAAACATGAACAAAAATCTTAGTAATCCTAAGGAACTGAGTGATTGTTTCTGCTCACATGACCGTTTCTTCCTCCATGTTACTTACCGATACTGAAAGACTGCATGCTGCTTTGAACAAGACGGGTGATCGATTGGGATGTCCGCAATGCGGCGGTGTCGACCCAGTAGGTATGCACTCTGTCGATGTATGTACATGACTGGCAGCACCTCATCATTTTTAAATGGGTAGAGACGCCACCGTTTTTTGGGGATACGTGCTTCTGGGGGCTCACTATATTTAATGACTACACCCCGGAAAGTGTTGGTGTCCTCAAGAAGCGCCCCAGAAAGTTCGAAGCTTGGTTTTTCTTTAACAGGCACCTCTTTTTCTTTGTTGTTGCCACCAGGCCGAGGAACCAACTCCTGAGACTCACTACCCCCGCCACCAACGTCATTCCTCTGGCGATGCTCCCGTCGCCTGGCATTATAAAACTCCCGCTCATCTTCCTGAGCCTGCAGGTTCTGAGTGTCTCGATCCCGTCCCTGACCCTGCCCACTCCCGGGCCTCTCGTTAGACGTTCTCCTTTGGTGGGAATGGCCCCGGTGTCTTTCCCGGTCACTGTTCCTAGCTCTCCTGTGTTCCTGTTCTGATGGTTCCCTGTGCTGCCGATCCTCCCGTCCTCTCCGGGGATGATCCTCACGCTCCTGAAATTCAAACAGATTCCATAATTTAAAAGCAGTCTGCAATCTAAAGGCAGCCCAAATCTAGTTCTTTCTGAACAAGCTGCATTCAAAAAGTCTTTTGTAATTTGGACTTTGGCATTTAGAACAACATTTCCCACAGAAATAAGATTATTTGGTGGTTATGTTCCCCTGCAAAGATGATATCCCATGCCTCTATTCAGCTATAGCCCTCCTAGCACAAGCCCATGTCCAGAGCCCTAAAAACAACAGACTATTCAGTCAGAAAAAAGAAGGAAAAATAATTCCCTCTCTTTCAGAACAAAGGTAACTATAGGCAAACTTACAGGGAAGAGTATACAGAAAACAGAACAAAGAGTTAAGCAGTCAGGTACAATATATGTAAAGAAAGAAGCTAGCTTTCTCTCGTGTCAAAAATGAAAATGTAATACTAAGTTTTTAAATCCTACTTCCACAGTTAAAAAAAAAAAATCAATACCTAGGAATAAACTTAAGAAACATGAAAGACATATAAGAAAAAATCTGTAAAAATTCATTAAAATAGATCCTTTTTCTTAAGACCTGAAGAAATGGAGAAACATATCATGGTTTCTTGAAAAAGACAGCATTGAAAATCAGCCTAGGTCGGGTGCAGTGGCTTACGTCTGTAATCCCAGCACTTTGGGATGCCAAGGTGGGTGGATCACAAGGTCAGGAGTTCAAGATCAGCCCAACCAACATGGTTAAACCCTGTCCCTACTAAAAATACAAAATTAGCCGGGTGTGGTGGCACATGCCTATAATCCCAGCTACTCAGAAGGCTGAGACAGGAAATTGTTTGAACCTGGGAGGTTGTAGTGAGCCAAGATTGCAACATTGCATTCCAGCCTGGGCAACAAGAGTGAAATTCCTTCTCAAAAAAAAAAAAAAAAAAAAAAAAAAAAATCAGCCTGGTAGAAAATGTTTGCAACACAAACCATACAGTAGTCCCAGGGTGATACATTCTAAGTGTGGTGGATGGCTAAAACCACGGATAGTACCGAACTGCAACACATTTCTGTTCACATCTTCCACCCATAAATTTAATGCCTTTTCCATCTTAACTAAGCACTTATGAACTGTGGCTTTAACTTCTACAGTTTGAGGTACAACAGCAAAACTAGCATGAATTTCTTTTTCCTTCTCCACAATTTCACAATAGAAGACTCGTTCTTACTATCAATCTTAGCAACTTCAATATATGATTAAAAAATTTTTTTATTTCCTTAAGTTGAAAACTTTCATCTTTTCACTTAAAGGAAGCACTTTACAGCTTCTCTTCAGCATATCCTAATTGCCAAAATCACTACTATTGCACTTTGGGGCCACTACTAAATAAAATAAAGGTTACTTGAATCTAAGCACTGCAGTACTGCAAGTTATCTGATAACTAGGATGGCTACTAAGTGATAGACAGGCAGTTAGCTCATACGGCATAGATACACCAGACAAAGGAAGGATTCATATTCCTGGTGGGACCGCACAAGTTTACACCAAGTGACTCAGGATAGTGAGCAATTTAAAATTTATGAGTTGTTTTTTTCTGGAGTTTTTAATTTAATATTTTCAGATGCAGAAAGTGAAACCACAAATAAGGGGAGCTACTGCATATTAATATATCAACAAGAAATAAATCAATAGAAAAACTGGCAAATGGCCAGGTGCCAGTGGCTCATGCTTATAATCCCAGCACTTTGGAAGGCTGATGCGATGGATCAAGCGCTTGAGCCCAGGAGTTTGAAACCAGCCTGGGTAACATGGCGAAACCCTGTGTCTACTAAAAATACAAAAATTAGCTGGGCACAGTGGTGCATGCCTGTAGTCCCAGCTACTCGGAAGACTGAGGTGGGAAGTATTGCTTGAGCCTGGGAGGCAGAGGTTGCAGTGAGCTGAGATTCCACCATTGCACTCCAGAGTGGATGACAGAGCAAGACTTGAATGTCTCAAAAAGAAAAAAGAAAAAAAAATGAACTATTTTCAGAAGAAATAAATGTCCAAGGGCTGGGCACAGTGGGTCACACCTGTAATCCCAGCACTTTGGAAGGCCAAGGCAGGAGAATTGCTTGAGCCCAGGAGCTTTGAGACCAGCCTGTGCAACGTGGCAAAACCCCATTTCTACAAAAAATACAAAAATTAGCCAGGCATGACAGCATGTGTCTGTAGTCTCAGCTATTCCAGAAGTTGAGGCGGGACGATCACTTGAGCCCAGGAGGTTGAGACTGAAGTGAGCTATGATCATGCCACTGCAGTCCATTCTGGGCAACAGAGTGAGACCCTGTCTCAAAAAAAAAGAAAACAAAAGAAAAGAAACACATGTCCAGTAGATACATGAAGATATGCTTACCCTAATAATCAAAGAAAGAAATTATAAAAGAAATATGAATTTTCTCTCATTTTGATTAGTAAAATTAAAAAGATCAATAATATCTAGAGTGAAAAAAGAAGGCACAGGAAAATGGGTATTTTTCAGCCACTGATGGTACAGGTATAAACCAGCGTAGCTTATTTAGGGGAATTTGACAGTATTTAATCAAAATCTCATCAACCACTAATGCCACTTATAGGAATCAGTCCTACAGATATACTAGCAGAAATGCACGAAGACGTACATATGGATGTATTTACCATAATTCTGTAAGAAAAAAATTGGAAACAACCTAATGTTCTGCAATGGTAGAATGGTTAAATTATTATCTAGTCATATAAAGAAATACTTCACAGCCATGAAAAAGAATGACATAATGATATAGAAAGATATCTAATATATTGTTAAAAGGGAGGGAAAAAAAGAGAAGGGGAAAGTTTCACAATATGCCTAAAAATTACTATATAAGACCAGATATTTCTATATATAGACTTGGCAGATGAGATACTTGGAGAGAAATTCCCACTATAATTTTACTAGATACTTATTAAATGTTTAATCCTTTCTTGGGCTCTCAAAAAGCAAGGGAAAATCTCCAATGAGAAAAAAATCTACAAAGGGGAAAAAAAAGATATGAGCTCTAAGCATGAGCTTAAATACTAAAGAGTATTAGACACACACAAGGAAATGTCAACAAGCCACTCAACATGAGAGGCAGCAGAAACAAGTCTTACAGGCTGGGCATGGTGGGTCACACCTGTAATTCCAGCACTTTGGGAGGCTGAGGGGGGCAGTTTACTTGAAGTTGGTCAGGAGTTTGAGACCAGCCTAGCCAACATGGGGAAACCCCATCTCTACTAAAAATACAAAAATTAGCCAGGCATGGTGGCACATGCCTGTAATCCCAGCTTCGGGAGGTTGAGGCAGGAAAATTGCTTGAACCTGGGAAGCGGCAGTTGCAGTGAGCAGAGATCGCACCACCACACTCCAGCCTGGGCGACACAGCAAGACTCTGTCTCAAAAAAATATAAAAAAACCCGGCCGGGAGTTCAAGACCAGCCTGGCCATCATGGTGAAACCCCATCTTTAAAAAAAAAAAAAAAAAATTTAAGAGAAAATTTCAGAGATCTAGGGCCAGGCAAAAAGTTCTTAGCCATGACATCAAAAGCACAATCCATAAAAGGGAAAACAGATAAGCTGGACTTCATTGAAATCAAAAACTTTTGCTCCAGCCAGGCATGGTGGCTCACTCCTGTTATCCCAGCAATTTGGGAGGCTAAGGCAGGCGGATCATCTGAGGTTAGGAGTTCGAGACCAGCTTGACCAACATGGAGAAACACCGTCTCTACTAAATACAAAATTAGCTGGGCGTGGTGGCACATGACTGTAATTCCAACTACTTGGGAGGCTGAAGCAGGAGAATTGCTTGAACCTGGGAGGCAGAGGTTACAGTGAGCCAAGATTGTGCCACTGCACTCCAGCCTGGGCAACAAGAGTAAAACTCCATCTCAAAACAAACAAACAAAACAAAACAAGACAAGACAAAACAAACTTTTACTCTGAGATAAACCCTGTTAAGAAAATGAAGACAAGCTAGATTGGGAAATAAAAATATTTGTAAACCATATACCCCAAAAGGACTAGTATCCACAATATAAAAAGAATTCTTAAAAACTAAAGAGTAAAAAAGCAAATAATACAATTAGAAAACAGGCAAAACACATGAGACATTGCACCTGAGAAGATACATACAGATGGCAAATAAGCACAAGAAAAGACGTCCAATATAATAAGCCATTAGGAAAATGCAAATGATGGGAGGCTGAAGCAGGAGAATCACTTGAACTTGGGAGGTAGAGGTTGCAGTGAACTAAGATCTTGCCACTGCACTCCAGCCTAGGAGACAGAGCGAGACTCTGTCTCAAAAAAAAAAAAAAAAAAAAAGAGGCCAGGCACGGCAGCTCACGCCTGTAATCTCAGCATTTTGGGAGGCTGAAGTAGGCGGATCACAAGGTCAAGAGATCAAGACCATCCTGGCTAACACAGTGAAACCTCGTCTTTAGTAAAAATACAAAAATTAATTATCTGGGCATGGTGGTGTGTGCCTGTAATCCCAGCTACTCTGGAGGCCGAGGCAGGAGAATCACTTGAACCAGGGAGTCAGAGGATGCAGTGAGCTGAGATACCGCCATTACACCCCAGCCTGGCGACAGGGCAAGACTCAATCTCAAAAAAAAAAAAAAAAAAAAAAAGCCAAGCACAGTGGCTCACACCTGTGTCCCAGCACTTTTGGAGGCTGAGAGGGGCGGATCACAAGGTCAGGAGATCTAGACCATCCTGGCCAACATAGTGAAACCCCGTCTCTACTTAAAATGAAAAAAAAAGAAAAAGGAAAATGCAAGTTAAAATCACAATGAAATACCACTACACACCTATCAGAATGGCTAAAATTAAGTGATAACATTAAATGGTGATACAGGGAAACCCAATCATTCAAACAATGCTGGTGGGACTATAAAATGGTACAGCCACTGTTACAAACTAAATTGTGCCCTCCAAAATTAGCTTATTGAAGTACCAAACCCAAGTACCTTAGAATGTATTAATAGCTGCTTTTGGAGACAAGGTCTTTAAAGAGCTGATTAAGTTAAAATGAGGGTAGGGCCCTAATCCGATATGGCTGAGAAAAGACACCAGGACAGAAGAAAGATCATGTGAGGATATAGCAAAAAGGTAGCCATCTGCAAGCCAAGCAGAGAGGATGTCTTTTTTTTTTTTTTTTTTGAGACAGAGTTTCACTCTTGTTACCCAGGCTAGAGTGCAATGGCGAGATCTTGGCTCACTGCAACCTCCGCCTCCTGGGTTCAAGCAATTCTCCTGCCTCAGCCTCCCGAGTAGCTGGGACTACAGGCGTGCGCCACCATGCCCAGCTAATTTTTTGTATTTTTAGTAGAGACGGGGTTTCACCATGTTGACTAGGCTGGTCTTGATCTCTTGACCCCGTGATCCACCCGCCTTGGCCTCCCAAAGTGCTAGGATTATAGGCGTGAGCCACAGCGCCCGGCCCGAGAGAGGATGTCTTTCAGGAGAATCCAAACCTGCTAGCATCCTAATCTTGGACTTCTAGCCTCCAGAATTACAAGAAAATGAATTTCTGTTGTTTAAGCCACGTACTCTATGGTATTTCATTATGGTGGCCCTAGTAAACTAATACAGCCACTCCGGAAAACAGTCTGGCAATTTCTTAAAAAAAATTAAACCTGCAACTACCATACAATCCAGCAATTGCACTTCTGAGCATTTAACCCAGAGAAATGAACTCTTATGTTCACATACAATCTTATACACAAATGTCTATATAGCAGCTTTATGTGTAATAGCCAAAAAACGGAAACAAGCCAGATATTCTTCAATGAGTGAGTGGCTAAATCCATGCTATTGGATATCACCCAGCAATGAAATGGAACAAACTACTGAGAGATGCAACCTGAATCAATCTCTGAAGGATTCTGCTGAGTGAAATCCTAAATTAGGTTATATACTGCATGATTCCATTTACGTAACATTCTTGAAATGAGAAAATTACAGAAATGAAGAACAGATTAGAAGTTGCCAGAAGTTAAAGAAGGATAAAGGTGGGAGATAAGTGGGTGTGGCTACAAAAGGAGAACAGGAGGTATTCCTTATGGTGAAGGAAATGTTATATTGACTATATTGATGTCAATATTCTGATGGTGATGTTGTACCACAGTTCTGTTATGAATAGATGTTATCACTGGGAGAAACCAGGCAGAGTATATCTCTCTGAATTATTTCTAACAACTGCATGTGAACCACAATAATCTCAAAATAAAAAGGTGAATTTCAGCAAACAAGCAGAAAAAAAGAAATACAGTTTTCAGAAAAGCCCATTGCAGGTACAGGTAGAGATGTAGGCGAGTGTGCGTGCGCGCGTGCGCGCACACACACACACACACACACACACACACACAGCACTCTCTAGCTATGATAGGAAAAGGCTCTCGATGTGGACCCAACATCAAAACACCACAATCCACTTACCTGCTTCACTTTGACTGTTGAGTGGTGAGGACTTCGGGTCCTCTTACTCCGAGGAGACTTGCTTCTTCTCCCTGAGGACTTGTTTTTCTTTTTGGGTGGGGACCTATACAGAGCATGGTACACATAGGATTTTACTCAATTTCCCTTCCCCCATAAAAATTAGCTTCCAGTATCAGGCTTACCTGCTAACACAAACACCACATTTGTGAAGGTCTCTGCCAGACACATTAAAGTCACGAGGTTCACTTTCCTAGCCCTAACATCTCCCTTGCATTCCATACTCACAAAGACAACTCTCTACTGAATCTTCTCACTTAGATAACATAGCTCTTAATTCCCAAGCCTTCAAAAACCTTTCCTCTCCTACTCTTTGCCATCTTAATTGGCATCACCATCCAGAAGTCACCTTTGACTCTTTACCCCTCACCACCAGCACCCCTACCGTCAATAACAATCCATCCATCCTGTGGTTCTACTTCCTCCCTATCCCATCTCATTCCTACCACCCACCTGCTTGACCACTATACTCCACCGACACTGGCTTTTTCCCATTTCAATCATGATTCATTCTACTTCAAGTGCTTTGCAAAATACGTTGTTTCCTCTGCCTGGATCTTTCAGAGGCTGGATCATTCCTATCAGTCAGGTCACAGTTCAAACGGCACCTCTTTAGAGAGGCCTCCTCCCTCTTCTCTCCAATCTCTTACTATCACATTACTGTTTTAACCTGTCAATACCTGTTACTAACTGAAACTATTTTATTTATTTCTTGTTATTGTCTGTCTCAGGGCTAGATTTGGAAACGGTGAAGACCATCTAACTGAATCACCCTTGCAGTCCCAAAACCTACGGCAGTCTTCAACACTTAATAGGCACTCAGTAAAACTATGCTGAATGAACGCATAAATCAATGTGAAGTAACTTTTTTTTTTTAAGTTTCTGTCGGGTAGATCGCCTAGACCTCGACGTGAAAACCTTTCTGGCAGGTAATTGGAAAGACAACGCCCGCACTCCATTCGGGATGAGGAGAATCTCCTTCCAATTTAACAGATTATCAGCGCTATCTGCTGGGCCACACGTTGCAAAGTGCTGGGGACACAAGAATGAAGGGGTGGGAGATCCTGCGGGTTAGGCATTAGGCGTTGAACACCGAGCTATATATAATGCAAGTGACAGAGCAAGCATAACACAGGCACGACTGGATCACTCTCACCAGCCTCAGGATTAGGTCCGGGCTAGCTGCGCCCAACATTCAGAATCTGTTTCGGACGCTAGCCCTGCCCGCCTTTCTGAATGAGCCCAACCCAAGGTCCATCCTGGGCTGCTCCTCCACTTACCGGCTAACTCCTCGGGCTCGGTTCCCGCGGTGGCCCGGGCGGCCCTGCTCGCTGGCCGGCGGGGACGGGCTACCGCCGGAGTGGTCCGAACGACGGCGGGCGGGAGGTGCGGTTTCCGGGCTGAGACGCTCCTGCTTCACCACCACCGTCGCCGGCAGCACCATGTCCCCGTCCCGGTGTCTTCGCCGGCTCCCTCGCTCCCGTTCGCTCTTCACCGCCTTCATTCTGTGATTTTGCCTGAGCTAAAGAAAACAGATCCGTTGAGCTCCTCTAGCTGAAGGAAATGACGAGTTTGACTCCTGGGTTTCCGCTTCCGGGGTGCCCAGGCTCCCAGAAATCTTCGCGGCAGAGAGCTTAAACAAGTGACGACTCCCTAGTGAGCGTGGTCGGTGACTAGATTGGGTGGCGGGAGTTTCAGGTTTCAAAAACAAACCTCTGGCCTGGCGCGGTGGCTCACGCCTGTTCTCCCAGCCCTTTGGGAGGCCAAGGCTAGCGGATCACCTGAGGTCAGGCGAGACCATCCTGGCCAACACAGTGAAATCCCGTTTCTACCGATACGAAACAATTAGCTGGGCGTGGGGGCGTGCGCCTGTAATCCCAACTACTCGGGAGGCCGAGGCAGGAGAATCGCATGAACCCGGAAGGCGGAGGTTGCAGTGAACCGATTGCGTCACTGCACTCCAGTCTGGGCGACAAGAACGAAACCGTCACAAAAAAAAAAAAAAAAAAAAAAAAAGCAGGGCTGGGCGCGGTGGCTCACACCTGTAATGCCAGCACTTTCGTAGGCTGAGGCAGGCGGATCACTTGAGGTCGGGAGTTCGAGACCAGCCTGGCCAATACGGCGAAACCCTGTCTCTACTAAAAATACAAAAATTAGCCTGGGTGGTGGCGCACACCTATAATCCCAGCTATTGGGGAGACTGAGGCGAGAGAATCGCTTGAACCCGGGAGGCGTAGGTTGCAGTGAGCGGGACTGCACCACTGCACTTCAGCCTGGGCGACAGAGACATCTCAAAAAAAACCTGGGTAAAAGCAAACCTCTCAAGGCTGTTTGTTGCCACGTTATTAGTAATTACAAAACGTGGAAATAATGTAAATGCTCAACAGTAGGGAAGTTAGCCAAATTAATTGGTGTTATGTGGCCATTGGTAAACCATTTACAAACTCTAAAAGCCCTGACTTGTTAACAATAAAGCAGGATACAAAACTGTGCACAAACGGTAATTACATTTACATTTGGAAATAGAAGGGAGGAAGAAATGGAAATGCAATCAGATGAGAACCTATGGTCAAATCATTAGCTTTTCCTCTTCTGTTTCCTAAACTTTCTGCAATGCTGTTGGGGCTCAGAAACTGAAACCCCAAAATAAGGCCCACTGACTTGCTGAACTGAAGAAGCCTGGATGTTCCTTCCTCGAACCCACCGTCTCTCCCAAAGCACCGGACTTTATCTGTGTAACATCCAGACTACCAAAAGGAATAATTGTTTCTTTCTTCTCCTCCCAATAATGTAATCACACCTGACCAGAGACCCTTATACTGCCAAAAAGAGCTAATTACAGCTGAGCACAGTGGCAGCAGCCTGTAATTCCAATGCTTTAGGAGGCCAAGACAGGAAAATTATTTGAAGTCAGGAGTTCGAGATCAACCTGCCCAACATAGCAAGACTCTGCCTCTATAAAAAATTAAATTGTCAGGGGCTGGTGGCTTGAACCTGTGGTTCCAGCAGAGACAGGAGGATCGCTTGAGCCCAGGAGTTGGAGGCTGTAGTGAGCCATGATCTCACCACTGCACTCCAGCCAGGGCTACAGAGTGAGACCCTGTCTTCAAAAGAACCAAAACAAAATAAAACAAAAAATATTTACAAATTTATCTCTGTCCCCTTATCCATTCATTCTCCCTAGTAATTCCTGAACAGAATGCCTCCTTCTCTCACTCCCATAAACCTGTTTTATCAGGAGGGTATATAAACTTCTGAACCCTTTTCGGGGTGGGTAATCATGCTGTGATTCTCCCCATGTATACATTTTAAACACATTTGTATGCCTTTTCTCCAATTAATCTGCCTTTTGATTAATTGGAGAAAAGGCATACAAATGTATTTAAATTTGATTCTCCAATTAATATGCCTTTGAATTGATTTTTGATCCAATCTTTAGGGGGGCAAAGGGGAAGTTTCTTTTCGGCCCCTACATTGTCATTTCTCCATTTAATTAGAAAAGTACTTCAGGCTGGGTGCGGTGGCTCACGCCTATAATCCCAGCATTTTGGGAGAGTGAGGCAGGCGGAACACGAGGTCAGGAGTTCAAGACCAGCCTGGCCAACATGGTGAAACCCTGTCTCTACTAAAAATATAAAAATTAGCCGGGCCTGGGGGTGCGTCCCTGTAGTCCCAGGTACTCGGGAGGCTGAAGCAGGAGAATCATTTGAACCCAGGAGGCAGAGGTTGCAGTGAGCCTTGATCGCGCCGCTGCACTCTAGCCTGGGCTACACAGCGAGACTCCCTCTCAATTTAAAAAAACAAAACAAAACAAACAATCAAGCAAAAACCTTCAAAAAAAACCTAGGAACTCCAGATGACTTCCTTTGGAATTATCCCTTAACCCCTCATGAGGAGTCAGGATTTGACTCCTGTATTTCAGGCGACAAAATTGGGGCACGACAAAGGTGATCTGCCCATTTCATTCAAATCGCGAGCTAGACGCAGCATCAGCACTCGAACCGCCCTTTCCCTTGCTTCCAAGAGTACACGGGCGACCAGGTGAGCAGAAGGCCTAAGCAGCCAAGCAACAAAGGTTTCCGCCCAGGAGGCACAGAATGAAACTCGTGGGCTGTTGGCCCCGCCCCACTTTGAAGCTCCGCCCAGGCCAAGAAGCGCAGGGGCGGAGGGGTGAGGGGTGGTTTCCATGGTGACGACAAACAAGGCCCATACTGGAGGGGGCTGCTGCTGGGCTGCTACTCCAGCCGCCGCCATGATTCCCCCCGCAGACTCTTTGCTCAAGTACGACACCCCGGTGCTGGTGAGCCGGAACACGGAGAAACGGAGCCCCAAGGTAAGGACGGCTGCTCAGGGGACAAAGGAGCCTCCAAGCTCCGATGGGGAAAGACACCTTCCCGCATTGAGGGTCAGGATTCCCAAGGGACAGGGATTGCAGAGACTGGGAGTAAAAGGAATTGGGAAGTCGGGGAAGGAGGGTGAGAGGATTGTATAGGAAGCCCAGATGTTGGGTGTGATCCCAGAGGGCAGATTTAGGATGGGGAAGAAGGTCACAGCGAGATGGATGGGGCTCACTCTTCATAGTACCTGGGTCCAAGAATAGATGAGGTAGTGATTTCCCCCTCACCAGAGGTGTGAAAGCACGTGCCTAAGCACCTGTGCCGGGAACACCTGTTCAAGCATTGAGTTGGGACAGAGTTCATGGCCTTCTTCAGCTCTGTGACATAATTTCTGCGGAGAAGACCGATCCAAAGTGGCTAGGAAGAGAGGAGGGCTGTGCAGAAGACCTGGAGCATTCTAGAGGTGGGGGATGTGTAGAGCTGAGCTCCTGAATCATTTCCTGCCCTCACTTGTGCCTTCATCTCAGGCTCGGGCACTGAAAGTCAGCCCCCAGCAGCCTGGACCCTCAGGTCCAGTCCCACAGCCACCCAAGACCAAGCTCCCCTCAACTTCTTGTGTCCCCGATCCTACAAAGCAGGCAGAAGAAATCTTGAATGCTATCCTACCCCCCAGGTAAGAAAGTAGGAGCAGTGGCTGGGAGAATGCCTCCGCTTTTGCATCCTGGATTTTGGAAGTGTGGGAGGAGGCGCTGTGCCTCTCTGTTCCTGGCTGGGGTTTCCTCCCAGTGTCACAGAGCTCCTAGAACTTACCTATGGCTGGATCCTGGCAGGGTGGTGGGAGACCTCTTCTCAATCTACCCTCGTTTCCTGGATGCCGTCACCCAATCTCATGGCTTTAGATACCACCTATAGGCCGATGGCTCCCAAATGGGCAGAGGAGAAGAGAGAGCTCTGTCCTCTCCACTAAACTCCAGGCCATATAGTCTTCTACTTCCTCATTATCTTCATGAAGATATCTAATAGACATCTCAAACTCAACATATTCGAACAATCACTGTTTCTTCCTCCCCTAGTCTGCTCATTCCCCGTCTTCTCCTTTTTACTAGGGACTCAAGCCCCCTTTCATTCCTTTTGATCACTCTCACACCATGTGTCCTGTCCTTCGTCACATTCTTTTCGCTCCACCTTCAGATTCTTTCCCAAATCCAACGACTTTTCACCACCTCTGCTTCCACCATCTTGCCCCTAGCCACCGGTGGCCACTTGCACAGCTGCAATGGCCTCCTATCTGAAATGCTGCTTCCTCTCTGCTCCTACAATCTATCCTCCATACAGCCCCTAAGTCATAAGTCAGATCATGCCCGTCTCTGGCAGAAACTCTTTCGTAGCTTCCCTTCTCAGACTGAAATCAAAAGTCCTTACAATGGCCTGGAAGATGGGGCATGATCTGGCCTACGATATATCCCTGACCTTATCTCCTGTTATTTTGTTTCTCGTTCACTGTGCTGAATCCACAGGGGCCTCACTTGCTATTTCTAGAGTGCCTCATCACTCTCCCACCACAGCTGGCGTTTTCACTGCCAAAGATGCTCTTCCCTTGATATTCCCTTGGTTCCCTTCATTTCTTCACTCAGGTCTTGCTCTAATATCATTTCTTCCAGGAGGCCTTCCTTGAGAATTCTCTACAGAAGAGCAGCCTTCCCCAACATGATCTCCTTTCCTTGCTTTTTTCTTCTGCAGCCACCTTGATCACGGACATGCCTTTTTCAACTGTTTTTGTGTAATAACTTGACAGCACAGTTTGTAAGTCTATGAGGAAAAGGGAAACAGTCAAAGAGAGACTGTCGTCTCCTCTGAGTTAGAGGTCAAAGGACGGGGGTAACTTGTCAGTTGATTCCCTCCCACCAATGACACAAATCCTCTTTCCCATGGCAGTTCTGCCTTCAAACTTTCTCCCTGTGATTCCACAGCCTGGCCACCTCTGGCACAAGGTTCGTTATGGGGGCCCATGCAGGCACACACCCTCAAGAACCTCCCCACCCCTGATACACACATCTGCGTCTTTCTGGCTCGCACAAGGTGTATGATGTCCTGTTTTCCCACCCCATAATTGGTAGGCAATTCCTACAGTTCAGATGAAGCAATAACCATAAATCAGTCTTCAACATGTTGGGAGGGTAAGATCTGGGACAGTGGGGGATGATTTCACAGCGGCCCCTTGCCACAGTGGAAATTGCCTACCACCCACTCATTCCCAAGGTCCCTGTGGAGGCAGCATGGTGGGTGTGGCTTTGGAGCCTCACACCCTAGGGATGAAGGATTCTCAGGCAGGGGGCTCAAAGGGCCCTCTCTCCTCCTGTGCTGCGAACCCTCAAGTCAATGGGTTTTGCTCAGCCTCGCTGTGTCTACCACAGGGAGTGGGTGGAAGACACGCAGCTATGGATCCAGCAGGTGTCCAGCACCCCCAGCACCAGGATGGATGTGGTGCACCTCCAGGAACAGTTAGACTTAAAGCTGCAGCAGCGGCAGGCCAGGGAAACAGGCATCTGCCCTGTCCGCAGGGAACTCTACTCACAGTGCTTTGGTGAGTAAGCCAGGTGAGGGGTGGGCACTGTACACCCTGCTGCTCTCTTCCCTTCACCTTTAGCACAGATCCAAGCCTGAGGACCCCGGAGCTGGAGCCCACCTCATGCTGGAATCCCCTCCTCTCCCCCTGCCTGACCCACCCAGCAACAGCTAAATGGCTCCTTCCCCTTCCCAGCCCAGCCTCTTCTACAAGTCCCCCAGCTGCCAGCCACTGTATTCTTGGCAACTTGAGTTCCTCACTCCTTAGCAGATGTTTGGAGTAAGACGAGAACTTTCATCTGATTTTTTTCAAAGACTTCTATAATAAGCATGTGCTAATTTTTTAATCAGAAAGATTAATGTTCAGTATTTACATCCATTCATCACTCTTTGGCCCTTGGTCCAGAAAAATATTGTAATTTGTTGTTAACCGACAGACACGAGAGATTTAAGATGCACCTCCCTGAGTGCTGGTGTCAAATGGCTGTCCCCAGCCCACTCTCACTGGCCTTCATGGACACTGATCTGCACACCACCTCCAAACCCTCAGGCAGCTGCAGCGTCTAGCAAGTTTCCCTATCTGTGTGATGATTATGGTTTGCCCTCCAGGTCAGCATTTATGGGGAGATAGGTGGGCAAGCTCTAGACCCTGGCTTTTCCAGCCCCAAATCAGTGCAATCAAGGGGCCACACAGGATGTCCCAGCTGCTTGAAAACAGCCAGTGGGCCGTGCACAGTGGCTCATGCCTGTAGTCCCAGCACTTTGGGAGGCTGAGGCAAGTGGATCACCTGAGGTCAGGAGTTTGAGACCAGCCTGGCCAACCTGGTGAAACCCCATCTCTACTAAAAATGAAAAAAATTAGCTGGGAGTGGTGGCAGGCGCCTGTAACCCCGGCTACTTGGGAGGCTGAGGCAGGAGAATTGCTTGAACCCAGGAGGCAGAGGTTGCCTTGAGCCAAGATCACGCCATTGCACTCCAGCCTGGGAGACAGAGTGAGACCCTGTCTCAAAAAAACCAAAACACAAAAAACAGCCACCATCTTTAAACAGAAAAAGTCATTTTTTTCTTTTTTTTTTGGTGGGGGGACAGAATCTTGCTCCATCACCCCGGCTGGAGTGCAATGGTGCAGTCTCGGCTCACTGCAACCTCTGCCCCCAGGGTTCAAGCGATTCTCTTGCCTCAGCCTCCTGAGTAACTGGGACTACATGTGCCTGCCACCACGCCAGGCTAATTTTTGTATTTTTAGTAGAGATGGGGTTTCACCATGTTGGCCAGGATGGTCTTGATCTCTTTAGCTCACGATCCACCTACCTCTGCCTCCCAAAGTGGTGGGATTACAGGTGTGAGCCACCGTGCCTGGCCAAAGACAGCTTTTTTTTTCTAATAGTACCCAGTTTTTACCTAAGGACAGAAGGGAGGGGGTCTGGGGCTGTAAACACACCAGAACGTCTTGTCTCCCTCTGCCCTGGCTGACCCAGGCTAGTTGACTATGCTACTCGCAAGCGCCAAGTTCAGAGGAGTGAACCTTGCATGGCAAGGTTCTTTGGGCCACTGAAGGGACCCTTCCTGAGGCCCTTGTCTGAGGCCTTGTACTTCGTCTCCAAGTGAGAATACCCTAATATCCTTCCCCAGAGGAAGGGTGTTTACAATAGACATAGCGAAGTCCCCTCCCCACGCCCTGTCTGATCTCATGGTGTGTGTGCATTGGAAGATGAGTTGATCCGGGAAGTCACCATCAACTGTGCGGAGAGGGGGCTGCTGCTGCTGCGTGTCCGGGACGAGATCCGAATGACCATCGCTGCCTACCAGACCCTGTACGAGAGCAGTGTGGCATTTGGCATGAGGAAGGCACTGCAGGCCGAGCAGGGGAAGGCAGACATGGAGAGGAAAGTGAGTGGGGTTTGCCAGGAACCTTGGGCCCCTGACTCTTCTGTAAACCTCAGGGCCATGTGCTTGTCGTTCCAGCACTACATTCTGGCCTCCTAAGGTGCTTTCCTGACATTCAAGACCCCTGGACCTGCATCACCTCCGTAAGGGACCCCTGGCTGAGTTTGATGGCCAGCCTGGTGTGGTCTTGGGAGAGTTGTCTCTGCTGTGGACGCTCCATGCCAGGCACTGACCTCCCACTGGGTGGCAGTACATACTCTGGCAATGTCTCGTGTCCCATGTCCCTTCCATCCAGGCTCTCACGCCTTTCCGTCCACCTGGCCACATCCCAGGATGACTGGGCATTCTGTCCTTAGATTGCAGAATTGGAGACGGAAAAGAGAGACTTGGAGAGGCAAGTGAACGAGCAGAAGGCAAAATGTGAAGCCACCGAAAAGCGGGAGAGCGAGAGGCGGCAGGTGGAGGAGAAGAAGCACAATGAGGAGATTCAGTTCTTAAAGCGGACGAATCAGCAGCTGAAGGTAATCAGCGCGCAGGCGGGGTGGAGGTGCTCACTGCCCCGAGACCCAGCTCCGCAGGCCAGGCATTCGGTTCTTTTTCCACGGCTTTTAAATGTTTGTCCACATGCACTGCCAAAGAATAAAGGAAGCTGACTTTGGTGGTGGGAGAGGGGAGGACTCCAGAGGGAGGGTTTCTACTCTCAACTCCAAATCCCTGTGGTGCCTCAGCCTGGCACTCCAGTGGGGGATTTTTCCCCCTGGAAAAAAGCTGCCCATCCTCTGGGGAGAGGTGGAGATGGGAAAAAGTGGAACTGCTTTCCCCTGGAAGCTGGTATGTTGGAGCCTTCCTGGAGGGCACGGGGCTCCAGCTGGCTTGTGTGGTCGTGCCGTCCCACTGCTGTCTCCTCTGAGGCACTGTTTCGGGGCATAGCCAGGGAAGAAATCAGAACCAGTGGGCAGCAGGGCCCTTTGGGAGGAAGAATCATTTCAAATCAGAAACCTTCCTCAGGAATGTGGTCGGGGAACCCAGCTGTAGGTGTTCTTCCTCAAAGCTCAATGCTAGCAGGGGATTTTTTTTTTTTTTTTTTTGAGACAGAGTCTCGCTCTGTTGCCAGGCTGGAATGCAGTGGTGTGATCTCCGCTCACTGCAACCTCCGCCTCCTGGGTTCAAGCGGTCCTCCCGCCTCAGCTTCCCGAGTAGCTGGGACTACAGGCGCATGCCACCACACCCAGCTAATTTTTGTATTTTTAGTAGAGACAGGGTTTCACCGTGTTGGCCAGGATGGTCTTGATCTTTTGACCTTGTGACCCGCCCATGTCAGCCTCCCAAAGTGCTGGGATTATAGGCATGAGCCACAGCGCCCGGCCTAGCAGTGTAATTTTGTCCAGCTGAGGAGACAGGAGGGAGGGGGCTGGTGGACACAGCCGGGCAGGAGCCACACAACAAGCACCACAGCTCCCAGCTGTTTGCTCCAAAGGTTCTCAAAAGGTGGGCCCCAAACCAGCATCATCCTCACCTGACGAATTAAGGAAGACAAATTATTGGGCCTACCCCAGATCCACTGAATCAGAAAATTTGGGGTTGGGATCCAGGAATGTGCATTAACAAGGTCTCAGGCGATTCTAATGTTTGCAGAAGTTTGAGCATCACTGTTCTGGAGAGATGGCCTACTGACATTTAGTGGCTTTCTCCAGTGGGCCTGGCCACAGGACCCTGGATGATCTCCCTCTCCTCCCTAGGCTCAGATAGAAACCTTACAGTCTTGACATTGGCAGGCTTGTTAGGTCTATACACCAGCAGGTCTGGCCATTTGCAATAAAGAAGTCTTTCTATTAAACACTACTGGAACTTTTCTTGTTGCTGAAAAGTTAAACAAAAAGAAAAGCAAGAAACTTTCAGAGCCAGAGATGACTGTTTACTTAGCAGCCTCCGAGGCTGCTTTCCTCAACTGCCATATTCCTTTTTCATAAGCCTGAGTTCCTCAGCGATTCCTGTATTAGCAACAAGAGCAAACCAAACACTTTAGCATCTTTCTAACACTTAAAAGCAACTTTTTGGCCAGGCAAGGTGGCTCACGCCTGTAATCCCAGCACTTTGGGAGGCCGAGGCAGGCCGATCACCTGAGGTCAAGAGTTCGAGACCAGCCTGGCCAACATGGTGAAACCCCGTCTCTAGTAAAAATTCAAAAATTAGCTGGGGATGCTTCCAGGCACCTGTAATCACAGCTACTCAGGAGGCTGAGGCAGGAGAATTGCTTGAACCTGGGAGGCAGAGGTTGCAGTGAGCCAAGATCACGCCATTGCACTCCAGCCTGGCAGCCTGGGGGACCAGAGTAAGACTTTTTCACCAAAAAAAAAAAAAAAAAAAAAAAGCAACCTTGTAATCCCCAGTGTGAAAAATTCTTTATAAGTGAGCTTTTTTTTTTCCTTTTGATAATGGAGTATCGCTCTTGTTGCCCAGGCTGGAGTGCAATGGCACGATCTCAGCTCACGCAACCTCCACCTCCCGGGTTCAAACAATTCTCCTGCCTCAGCCTCCCAAGTAGCTGGGATTACAGGCACCCACCACCATGCCCAGCTAATTTTTTGTATTTTTAGTAGACAAGGGGTTTCACCATGTTGGGCAGGCTGGTCTCGAACTTCTGACCTAAGGTGATCCACCCGCCTAAGCCTCCTAAAGTGCTGGGATTACAGGTGTGAGCCACTGCACCTGGCCTTTTTTTTTTTTTTAAAATAAAAAGACGGGGTTTCACCATGTTGGTCAGACTGGTCTTGAACTCCCGACCTCAGGTGATCCGCCCGCCTTGGCCTACAGAGTGGTTGGATTACAGACGTGAGCCACCACACCCAGCCTTTTTTTTTTTTTTTGAGATGGAGTTTTGCTCTTGTTGCCCAGGCTGGAGTGTAATGGCATGATCTCAGCTCACTGCAACCTCCACCTCCCAGGTTCAAGCGATTCTCCTGCCTCAGCCTCCTGAGTAGCTGGGATTACAGGTGCCTGCCACCACACTCAGCTAATTTTTTCGGTGGCTCAATCTCAGCTCACTGCAACCTCCACCTCCCCGGTTCAAGCAATTCCCCTGCCTCAGCCTCCTCAGTAGCTGGGATTACAGGTGCGTTCCATCATGCCTAATTTTTTGTATTTTAGTAAAGACGGGGTTTCACCATGTTGGCCAAGATGGTCTCGATCTCCTGACCTCGTGATCTGCCCGCCTCAGCCTCCCACAGTGCTGGCATTACAGGCATGAGCCACTGTTCCCAGCTTAATTTTTTTGTGTTTTTAGTACAGATGGAGTTTCACCATGTTGGCCAGGATGGTCTTGAACTCCTGACCTCAGGTGATTCACCCACCTAGGCCTACCAAAGTGCTGGAATTATAGGTGTGAGCCACTGCACCTGGCCGGAAGTGAAATTTTTTTTGAGACCGAGTCTCGCTCTGCTGCCCAGGCTGGAGTGCAGTGGCACCATCTCAGCTCAGTGCATCCTCTACCTCCTGGGCTCAGGTGACCCTCCCACCTCAGCCTCCTGAGTAGCTGGGATTATAGGTGCACGCCACCACGCCTGGCTAATTTTTTTGTATTTTTAGTGGAGATAGGGTTTCACCATGTTGGTCAGCTCGGTCTCGAACTGACCTCAAGTGATCCATCTGCCTGGGCCTCCCAAAGTGTTGGAATTATAGGCGTGAGCCATTGCACCTGGCCGAAGTGAGCTATTTTTATTTGCTCAAAGCTGCACTGCAAATAAAGCAGCTTTGCTGTCCCCAGGATACACCTACCTAAAGATCCGTCCAGTAGTATTTTATTGGCTGCCAGAGAAGCGTAGTAAATAACTCCCAAGTGTCTTAAGCTTTACATAAAGAGGAAGAGCTCTCAGCTGGGCACAGTGGCCCACGCTCGTAATCCCAGCACTTTGGGAGGCCAAGGCAGGTAGATCACCTGAGGTCAGAAGTTTGAGACCAGCCTGGCCAATATGGTGAAACTCAATTTCTACTAAAGATACAAAAAGTAGCCAGGTGTGTTGATGTGCGCCTGTAATCCCGGCTACTCGGGAGGCTGAGGCAGGAGAATCACTTGAATCCGGGAGGCAGAGCTTGCAGTGAGCTGAGATCATGCCATTGCACTCCAGCCTGGGTGACAAGAATGAAACTCCATTTCCCTCCCCAACCCCCCAAAAAAGAGGGATAGCTCTCTACTCACTTGGCAGCATTTCTCTAATAATTAGGTGTCAAGTTGTCTCAGTGGCTACAAATTTGCTGTCTCCCAAACCTCTGGTCCCAGCAGAACTCCCAGGATCCTAAACCAGAGAGCCAAATGTTTAACTTAGCAGATATATTCTGGCCTGAAATCTGAGCCATGGAAAGCCCTTACAAAAATGCATTCAATATCCTTTTCAATGCTTTATATCATACCCGGAGCCATGACTGTGTGGAAGCCAGGACAGCTCTGGCCTCTTCTCATGTACTAAGACTGTATGCCAAGCCAGAAACTAGCTAATCTAGAAAATATGGATTTGGGGATGAAGGGGAAAAAGAACCCTTGGAGTAAAGCATTTGGATTATTCTTCCCAGAGGCTTTTATCACCTCTCAGCTATTCGTATCAGGCTGCAAGTTTTAAGTATTAATGGACTTTGTTTTTGTTTTTCAGGCCCAACTGGAAGGCATTATTGCACCAAAGAAGTGATAACTTCCACATGGGTCTGTCCCATCATAAGCCCTTTGTAATAAAAAGCTAGTTTCCTGAGTGAACAAGCCATAGCCTCCCCTAACCACCTAGGCATTTGTCAGAAGTCACGCTATTGCTCCAATGTCATGAAACACCGAACGTCTGCCAGCCAGGCTCCTGTCTGGGCAATGGAAGATGGTGTGGCCCTGCTAGTCTCAATGTGTGGCTTACTAGCCAGCCTTGGGATCTGCCAGCTCAGATTCTAAGAAAGACACTGCTTTCTCATCATCATTCTATACCAGCACTTATTTCTGACCAGATGAAGCTGCTGCTCTGCCCCTCAAACTTTTGGTTCACAGTTCATCTTCTGCCTTAACCTGGGCTTCTGGCCTTATTTAATGTCTTTTTATCCCCACTCTAATGCATTTCTATTAACTCATTTTGGAGCTCTGGTTTTTCTGCTGTACTGTATGACTCCCACTTGCCAGTCAACTGGACCCCTTCCTCCTCAGTTTCAGACTGCCTCGATTAGTAAATGTTTGCCAGAAAGGAATACCAGTCACAGTGGCCTTTGTGAGCTGTCTGCAACGCGCTCTTCCCCCAGCACAGATTTGTTCACCTTATCCTGCAGAAAACCAACCCCTGACTCTGTACTCCCCTAAGTAGTTATGTTGGTTAACAACTGAAGAGGGAACCAAATCTCACATGCAGGTCTAATGACTAATGATTGGACTATGGCCGCTAGCCAACTGCATTTTAGTATTTCTCTTCCACTCTCCTGGTTTTGTAGACCCAGATTGAATGAGTGACATAAATCTTTAGTTCAGGCCAGGCCAGGGTGGGCTAGGATGGTAAGCTGGAGGACTTCCATCCTTCAGTCAGGCTGCACAAGTAACATTACCTAGCAGGCACTAACATTCTCAGGTTCCCGGAGAGGTGTGAGAAGGAACTCTGCTTAGCAGAGCTTCTGGCTGCCATCTATCTTGGGTCCAGTGAGCTTCAAGGTTCACAATGGAAGCACTGCTGTCCCCCAGAAAACCTGTGTTCCCCAAGCTGCACACACCACACACACACTGTCATCTGGAATCGAAGGGGCAGCTTTTACCCTGATCCAGTATCCCGAGGAATGACAAGGCTCCACTCAAATGACCTGCCCGTGTTGTCATTTCCATGGGAAAGAACTCTTTTCAAAAGATGTTACTTCCAGGATTCTACGACAGGAATGTACGTGCCCTAAGTGGGTCCACTTCACAGACTCAATGAGGAACAGGTTACTGTAGGTTTTTTTTTTTTTTTTTTTTTTTTGAGATGGAGTCTCACTCTGTCGCCCAGGCCGGAGTGCAATGGCTGATCTCAGCTCACTGCAACCTCCACCTCCTGGGTTCAAGCGATTCTCCTGCCTCAGCCTCCTGAGTAGCTGAGATTACAGGTGCCCACCACCATGACCTGCTAATTTTTTGTATTTTTAGTAGAGACGGTTTCACTATGTTGGTCAGGCTGGTTTCAAACTCCTGACCTCGTGATCTGCCCGCCTCGGCCTCCCAAAGTGCTAGGATTAGAGGCATGAGCCACCATGCTTCCTATTTCAAAGCCCAGGCCATGTACACTAACGTCATTGAAATATGCAGTTCTATATGCTTCTATGCCAAATTGTTCATTACCACTAAAAAAGAAATACCACCCTTTCCATTTTGTAGACCTCATCTCCTATTTCTGTCAGACATTTACATGACAGGGTGACTGTGAATGAACCTTAGTTCATCTACAGTCTACCTGAAGTACTAGACTTTCAGACTCTATCACTGAACTCCTTAAGAGTGAGGAGGCTTTATTTCCCTAGCGCTGGTGAAGGGCTTCAGCTGTCAAACCTCAGAACAAATGCATTATGGCCTTAGAAATGCCAACGGGGCAGGACGAAAATGAACACAATTTCTAATTGCATGTTTTTGTACAATTTAATAAAAACCTTTTCAACATTACTCTTTTATCTGAATTTTTTGTGTTTATGTTTCTGTCCCTCCGAGTCACTGGTCTTCTTCTTTTTGTTCCTGTTCCTATTTTTCACGTTATGTGTTTCATAGTAGCGCACACCAACTTTTTTCGGCCGTTGCTGCCGTTCTGCTCGCCTCCGCTGGAAAAAATGGCAAGAAAAGATGAAGAAGAAAAAAAAAAACCGACCAAATCCTGAAAGTCATTCACAAAACAGGAGGCTGTACTTCTCATCTCTGTGTTCTATTTCCCATGCTGCTTCCACAGCTACTGGAAGCGGTGTTAACCAGGGAGGGCTCTCCCGTAGACCTAAGGTTACTCTTCCATTGTGACTTGTGAAACTCCAAGTTACAAATCTGCATGTGGTCCAACCCTTAACCAATGCGTGAATCCGTTCTGCAGCACTCCTGACAAGTATCCTGCACTAAGGCTGAGAGTGCTGCTGATAACTACTCCTCTCCCCAGAGGGCCCACACCAGCTCTGAACAGCTCAGCTCTAAAGCTGTCCTTCACAGAGGTCAGTGATCTGCCCAAACACATCTGCTCATCAGGTCATTTCCCTTGGGACTACAAACTGATTCCTCAGACAATAATCCACCACTGCGGAGATGCTGATTAGAAACTCCTCAAGGACCTTCATCCAGTGGGCCAGGCCCTGACCCTATTTATCTGACTTCAACTAGGTCAGCGAGGACTGAGGTTCCTGGGATTCGGCTCTGGACCATTTGTTTCAGTGGGTCTTGACAACGGGACTTCTATTTACTCTAATTGGGTCATACTAAGACCTACAACACTTACTTCTTTTGATGTAAGCGCCCTGGGAGCTTTATTTGAATGTTCCTGTTCCTCTTCCCTTTGTGCCTTCCGCTTCTTTCCCTTTTTGGAAGCTGCTGGATACAAATGATACACAAACAGGAATTTTCTACTGAAAATTTGTCTATAAACCCAATGGTGGGAACAAGCTTGACGTATCAGAAGCAGAAGGACACCCAACGTGGATAGAGTGGGTAAGCAGTGTGGTGAGTGAAGCGGGCCAAGGGGAGGCCGCCAGGTCAGGATGCCCTGAGCCACACACTCAAGTGTGGAAGCTGATGCAAATGGAGGAAAGGATAAATGCAGGAAACATGCCCCCATCTTTGTCTGTGGACCCACCCTTGGATTCTAAGGTTAACAATGAACCCTTTCTAAGAAGTTTCCTGAATTGCCAATTTAATCCTAAAAGATGTGCGGAATGAAAAGCAGTAATTTAGTTTGCATAACAGTATGTGAATTTAATCCGCCAGATATGATAAATATTTATGTGGATGACTTATATGAGATAATTTGGAGACTGAACTTAGGTTTCTCAAAGCTCTAAAGATGCAAATTACATCTAAATGACTGAAATAATTTGTCTTCACCTGTATCATCTACATCTTCTTCCAGTGTTTTTCTTTGTTCTTCAGGTTTTGCAAATATCTTTTCACTCAGTCCCTTGGATATTCTGAAACAGAAAAGCAAAGTAACATTCCTCTCACTCGTCCAAATCACATGCTGACCTGGAGACCTGAGACAAGACTAAGGAACCCCACTCCTATCCATGTAGTTTATCTCTAGTGGAAGAAGTCAATACCCAACATGTTTGTGCCTCCCTGGTGTTTCTAAAAGATTGGACAACCAAGCTTCTCATACTGAAGGTAGCTGAATTTTACAAAATTTACAGCTCACTTTAAAAAAATGGATAACAGCCAAGTGTGGTGGTGCATGATGGTAGTCTCAGCTACTTAGAAGGCTGAGACGAGAGGACTGCTTGAGCCCAGGAGCATGAGGCCAGTCTAGGCAACATAGTGAGACCCCATCTCAAAAAACAAACAGATAAAAAAAACCCAACCAACCAACCCACCAACCAAATGGCAATAACTCCATGTAAAAATACGGCTCCAGTACTCACAGCAAATTTATGGGAAGGGAACGAACAATCTGCAATTTGTGAGAAGATGAACATATTACCTGACTGCCGAAAACTTTTTGGCTTTGGCTTTGTCTAAAAACTTCTGATATTTGGCGATCTTCTCATCCAGGGCTTTAATAACAGCTTTGGTGTCATTTCCCACATGTTCCTCCTCAGATTCCGAGGAAGCCTCTTCCACAGCGTCTCTTTGTTGCTCCTGTTCCTCCGCCTCTTCATCAGAAAAGCTGTCAAGCTCTTCCTCAAGATCTGACACTTCTACAGGAACCAGGTCATCCTCAGAAAACTGAGGCACCACGTTGATTTTACCAAAGTTCTGCCGAACCCGTGCGAGAATCTGCTGCATCTCTGTGCTAGCATCGCAGTGACTGTTCTCTTCCGTTTCTTTCTTAATGATGGATTCTGACCCTTCACCTGCAATTTCGGTGACTTCCTCTCCTGGATTATTCTGGGCTGCTTCTGGGACAACTTCCAAAGATGAGGAGGGTGGAGGCTATTAAGAGGTGGAAATAGGGGAGAGAAACAGAATCAGAAAATGAAAACTGGAATTTCTGACTTGCTCTTAAATAGTCCTCTTCTCAGGACTAAGGGAAGGTATTGAAAACACCCAAATTTGGGTCATTTCATTAATCTGTTTTTAAGCCAATGTACATTAAACCCAGAGACCAGTATTAGGATTAAAGGAATACATGTATAGTTCCATAGGATGAGGCAACTAAGACTATTTAAACCATTAAAACCAACCAATGATTTACCATAGACAAGCAAGGCTCCCTAGACCTTCCATAGGGGGCTGTTGATATAAGCACATGCAGAATCAGCACACACAACTATGTAAAAATGAAGGCCAGGGTGAATGTTAAGGATTAGAACAGTATTCAGAGAGGCATTTGAGGAGGTCCTCTGATTTAAGTGTGTTCTCCAAAATTCCTGTGTTGGAAATGGATATGGTTTGGCTGTGTCCCCACCCAAATCTCATCTTGAATTGTAGCTCCCATAATCCCCATGTGTTGTGGGTGGGACCCGGTGGGAGGTAACTGAATTATGCGAGGGTGGGGGGCTTTCCCATGCTGCTCTCATGATGAATAAGTCTTACGAGATGTGATGGGTTTTACAAAGGGCAGTTCCCTTGCACACACACTCTTGCTTGATGCCATGTTAGACATGCCTTTGCTCCTCCTTCACCTTCCACCATGACTGTGGAGCCTCCCCAGCCATGTGTAACTGTGAGTCCATTAAACCTCTTTTTCTTTATCAACTACCCAGTCTCAGGTATTTCTTCATAGCAGGATGAAAATGGACTGACAAAGAAACTTAATCCCCAATGCAGCAACAGTGTTAGGAGGTGAGGCCTAGCAAGAGGTGATTAGATCAGGAGGGCTCCATCCCCATGAATGGACTAATGTGATCTCAAGAGGGGCTTAGTTATTTTGAGTGAGTTTGTTATGAAAGCAAGTTTGACCCTCTCTTGCTTGCTCTTGTCTTCCCACTTTCCACAATGGGATGACCCTTGTGAGATGCTGGTGCCCTGATACTGGACTTCTCAGCCTCTAGAACCATAAGTCAAAACAGTTTCTGTTCATTATAATTACCCAGTCTGCAGTATTCTGTTAGAGCAGCACAAAACAGACTAAGATAGGAGGCATCTTGAAGCAAGAGTATAAGGTAAGGAGGGGGCATTCTGTGAGTGAAGAGAGTTCATAATGAGCACTAAGTCTGGGGACCCGGAAATGACTGGCCTGTTTTAGGTGACTGCAAAGGTAAGTATGTGCAAAGCTTTCTACTGGCGTTTCACATGTATAATATTTTATCCTTGCAACAGAAACTCACAGAATTTAAAGTGATTTTCAAAGGCAAGAGTGGCCAGGCAAATCATTAAATAAGTACAGAACTATAAAATCCAGGAAACCACATATAAAATTTGAACATACATTTTTCTAGGAAGGGCAATTTTTGGCTTTCAGTTTCTGAAGGGGTTTCTCCCTTCAACCAAAAAAGGAAAAACAGAATCACAGAGTAAGGCACACAACAGTGAAACTGCCTCCACAGGACTGACGAGGACTACCTGCTGAGTTCTGGACAGAAATATGATTATAATTAAGCACTAATCAAGGGGCACTTTGGCCTATTTCCTTGTTGCTAAAAGTCCCCCAACACTAGGTACTGCCCATTTGCATCCCCACTGTCCCTACAGGCAGGATTTCTGACATTCGGGTTGTAAGACTGTGTAAGAATTGATGTGCACCCTCATTGTTCCCATACACAAGATATCTGACATTAGAATCATAAGGTTTTTGTTTAAAGATTCCTTAAAGTGTTTTTTCAGATCCCTAATTCCAGCAACCAGTTTGAAGATCCCCAGAGAAATGGGATCTGCATGAGAACACAGCTTCCTCATCTCCCTGTCCTGTAACTTCATCCTACACTCTTCATCCAATCAATGATTCTCACTCCAGCCCACTCCAAAATCCTTTAAAAACACTAACCCCAAACTCCTCTTGGAGATGGATTTCATGATTCCTCCCATCTCCTCCTTTGGTGACCCTATGATTAAACCTCTTTTCTCTGCTGCAACCTGGTGGTGTCTCAGCGTATTAACTGGCTGTGTACATTGGGCAACAAATCTATTATGGTTACAATAGTTCTTAAGAATTGGCAGGGCGTGGTGGCTCACGCCTGTAATCACAACACTTTGGGAGGCTGAGACGGGTGGATCACCTGAGGTCAGGAGTTCGAGACCGGTCTGGCCAACGTAGCGAAACCCCATCTCTACTAAAAATACAAAAATTAGCTGGGCATGGTGGCACGTGCCTGTAATCCCAGCTACTTGGGAGACGAAGGCAGGAGGATTACTTGAACCTGGGAGGCGGAAGTTGCAGTGAGCCAAGATCATGCCACTGCACTCCAGCCAGGGCAACAGAGCAAGACTCTTGTCTCAAAAAAATAAAAAATAAAAAAAAAATAGTACCTGAACTACTTATCCATACTTAATGACTAGATGTGGAGGAAGGGCTGAAGATAATGCCAGTGTTTCCACACAGGGTCACAAGAGAGCAGTGATACGGACATCAAGAATGATCCTAAAATCCAGCTGCCAACTCAAAACCCTCTAATGGCTTCCCACCATGCCACCCTCCCCTGGCCCAAGCCACAATGACCTTGCCTGGAACATTCTCCCTAGACACTCCAATGGCTCCTGTCTCATGCTAAGGACTCTGCTGAAGTGCCAGTGCCTCACAGGCCTTCCCTGACCACCCCACACAAAGTACTCCTCGTCTCCCTCAAACCCCGTAGCCTGGTTTAGCTCTCCTCACAGCACGCAAGACTTCCTGACATTATATATTCATCTGCTTACTGTCTTCCTATGATATAAATATCACACTTCCTGGCACAGAGCTCCTAAGGCCCTCGGAATTTCCTGAGTGATGGGTATCTTTTGTTATTGGTTACAAGCCCCTTTCCACCACACCTGAGTTTATGCTAATGTGGTGACTCATGGTGGAGCACTAGACAGCTTCAGGATGGGGATGCGCTGGTCACAGAAAGATCAAGCACTTGACCATGTGGTTGGTGCTTTCAGCTGCTCAGAGGAGAGACGGGAGACTGGAATTGAGCCTATCACCAACTGCCACAGATTTCATCAGTCATGTCTATGTAATGATGGGGTTGGGAAAGCTCTGGGTTGCTGAACACATCAACATGCTGGGAGGGCATGGAAGCTCTGTGCCTCTTCCCCTTGCCTTACTCTGGGCACCTCTTCCATTAGCTGTTACTGAGTTTCCCCATTTATAATAAACCTGTCATTGTAAACACAGTACTTTCCTGACTTCTGGGAGTCCTTCTGGCAAATTATCAAACTCCAGAACGCCTGAATTTGTTGTCAGCCAAGCCTAAGTGTGGACAGCCTGCAGCTGGCATCTGAAACAGGTTAAGGTGAGTCCTTAACCTGTGGGGTCTGTGCTAACTCTGGGAGTTAGTGTCAGAACAGAATTGAATTGCTGGGACACTTGGCTGGCATCAGAGAACTGCAAAACTGGGATGGAAAAACAGTATGTATTTGGTGTCAGAAGAAATCACACACTCCCCTGCTGGAATATATGTGCAGGAGAGCAGCAGCTTGTCAGCTTCTCACCACAGCACCTCCAGTACACAGAAGAGTCCCTGGCCCATAGGAGACGCTCAATGTGGGATTGCTGAGTGAATCTATCAATGAATGAATGAATGATGCAATACACATGAAAAGGGAGAGAAACTTTTGTTGGGTTGTTTGACAGTTTGGGCAGGAAGAAGGGAGAAAGTCAATTAACATCAGTTTTAGGCTAACTTCCAAATGCTGCAGAATACATTCAACTGGAAATACCTCGCTGCAACTGCAACTTGGAATGGAGTCAGGTAAGAGGAAACCAGAACTGTATGGACCCAACGACACTAGCATAGATGCCAAATTGGAAGCCACCACTTTAAGAGACTTGGCTGGGTTCTGAAAAAGGTCCTAGAACTAGAAAGGCAAAATATTAATGTTGAGTCTTGCGGTGGTCCACTGCCAGGGTGAGGGAAACGGGGACAGCAGGAGTGCTTCTGGCTCCAGCCTTCAGACTTCCTTCTCCAACTATCAATAGTACCACTCTCCTTTCCCACTGGATCACAGGCTTTTTGAGGGTAATGGCTGTTTTTCATTCCTATATTCCCTGTGCCTGGCCCACAGTCAGTATTAATAAATGTTTGTTAAACAAATTAATCTTAGCAATGATTCTGTTTCTTAAGCATAAGAAAAGATACAGGTATCAGAAGATCATTTATATTTAATGAGCCCTCTTTTTCCAAGGCCCTAAAGACTAGTATCTAAGCTTGGTCTTCTCTTATACATCTATTTATTAGTCTCCAAATGCACCCCCAACAAAGGCCATGGCACTAGCAGTCTAGAATGAGAGAGGGTGGAGTGATCACTATGGGTCAGCAGTGCCTCAAAACAGTGCTTCACCAAAAATACATATATATTTTTTGAGACTGAGTCTCCCTCTATTGCCCAGGCTAAAGTGCAAAATGGCATGATCTCGGCTCACTGCAACCTCCACTTCCCGGGTTCAAGCGATTCTTCTGCCTCAGCCTCCCGAGCAGCTGGGACTACAGGCATGTGCCACCATGCTCAGTTAATTTTTGTATGTTTAGTAGAGACAAGATTTCACCATATTGACCAGGCTGGTCTCGAACTCCTGACCTTGTGATCCACCCACCTCAGCCTCCCAAAGTGCTGCCATTACAGGTGCAAGCAACTGTGCCCAGCCCCAAAAATATTTTCGTATGTTAAAATAAATAAATAAAATGAGAGACACTGCAGCTGAATGAAAACGTGCTCTATGAAGTGAGGCAATCAGAAGCTATACCAAGTCTAAGTCAGGACCCATGCTCCCCAGAGGTGGGCCCACCCTGCTCTTACCTGTAGCTGGGGGGCCACAGGTGGCTCTGCATTGGGTGGCTTGACGAAGAAAGGAATCCGGCCCCTCTGCCAGTCATTGAGGACCATCTTACCCACAGTCTGCAAGTCGGGCTCTCCACCCTGAAAGGCCACGCAAAGATTCCCAATTAAATTCAAAGGACCAAAACCACCTACCACTTTGCGGGTATTTCAGTTGTCCCAGGCGTTCATCATCACTCAGGTGACAAGTTTCACACTGCTCATACACGCATACTGAGAAAAGGGCGCATATCATACACATACGTACCTGCAATATCAGTCTAAATTCTCACAAACTCTGGCTCACCTTTAGTAACTTCCCAGTCCTGAAAGCGAGCTTCTCAAGAAAGTCCTCGGCATTCTCCCAAGAATCAATCTTGTATGTTTTGCTGATATATTCTGGCTTTGCTCGTTCAAGGACAGCACCAATGTGGTCTTCAGGAGTCTTAATTTTTTCTACTTGAACCTAAATGTTAATAGGAAATCTCCCTATTACAAACTTTGTTGTGGAAGTAGTGAAGTTCCCAGTGTTCTTTGCAGCACTATTTGAAATTAGATTTCAACATCACAAAGCTAGTGGAGCCTGGCAGGAGCCTGTCTCCGAGGTGGCTAGACACGGTCGGCTGCAAGGAGCACCACTGAAAGCTGACCACAGTCATGGATCCCAGAACTCAGCTTTAATCCCCCCTCACCACAAACTAACCTTGTGGCTGCCGCAAGCAGTTTAAACTTGGAATGCTTCATATTACTCACTTGCAGAAATGGTTAAAAGTCTGCCAATCCCAGGACACAAAAAGAACGGAATAGTTTAAGAAAGGAGGGGAGGAATGTGCACAGGATGTATATAGCCAGAAGCATGGTCAAGGTTAAGTGGAACCATTTACAGTTTTCAGTCGTATTCAGAAACAAGTGAGGAAATGACTGGGTTCCAAAATGACTCAACCCATAAACCCACGAAGATGAATTATCACTAAGCATAAACAGGCCCTGCTTCCCTTTGGATCCTGTGTGTAAACTACAAACTCCTTTGTGGGATGATACTGACCAGATATGCCCGAGGTTCCACTAACTCCTCAAACAGCTTATGCTGAGAGGCTGCTCTGTTCAGCATCATGTTCCTAAAGTTTGGTCAGACAGGCTGAACCCAAACTGCCTTCTTAATGAGTAAAAAGGAAAGGTATCCAAGGTTCCCTATAGAATACTCCCCCAAAAACACAAACAGCTTATCAGGGCCAAATACTCACAACTCCTTTTAGCACAATGTCTGTCTCGGAGTCCTCAGAGGGGTAAACCACACCTGGACAGTCAATCAAGAATATCCGACGCATCAAAGTAATATACTGCCAGACCTGAAGTCAGAAAAAAGTCAGAGATGTCCTGCATCAAATACTTAAGAGTCTAATTTCACAAACCCCTGACGCTAATGTATGAAGCTGGAAAGGAGGAAGGGGTGAGTCAAAGGAAAGCAACCTGCTGAGTAATTAAGCTACTAACTCTCTCCTCTGTGCCACGCACAAGATACTTCCACTGAGTGTAAACTATAGTTTCCATCAGCTAAGAGTCTAAAAATAACGCAGAGACAGGATTTCCATCTAGTATTGTGCAATTATACCCACTGAACACTTCCCTGAGTTTTAAAAATACTTTTGAGAGCTTAGTACTGCTTGGCCTCATTGCCTGTAAGTAAAAGCATGCCGCTTCCCAAACACTCTGTGTTCTAGGATATGACTCCCAACTTTCAGAACCTACCTTAAGGTTGAAGCTTCTTAACCCATGCATCAAATACTCTTGGGTTAGTTTTGTTTATCAAAGTAAAAGGCTGGAGTGACAATTTAAAACAGACCTAAATATGAATTGCATTAACCAACTCATGCCAAAGCCACACGGTAGCATACAAAGTACTCTCAGCCTTATCAAAGAAGGCAGACACAATTCTGATACATTCTAAACTATTACATGGAGAGCTGAACTCCTAATGGTGGTCTGCATTCAAGAGAAGCAGAGAGATAACAACAAGTCCTAAATGATCGCCTTCTATGAAAATAAAATATGCAGAGGTAAGATCACCTTACGCCAAACGTACCTTTGTTTCACCTGCAATGGGAGCCACGTTGCAAACTTTCTTAGAACGCAATGTGTTTATCACAGAGCTCTTGCCAACATTTGGATAGCCAATGAACCCAACACTGATCTGTTTCTTGTCAGTGTGCAACTGTTCAAAGAGAGAATACACAGCACATACATACAGTCACATATATATCCCTTTGGACAAGCAGTTTGTATTACTTTGTTGATATGAAGAATACAGTGCAACACTGTTGATACAACTCAATTTGAAGCCTAGACACACATCACCTACATAATCCGCGTGAGCTGTATACATATGCTTATTAATAAATCAGAGGTGAGTCATTTCTTCAGTCTGCATGTGAAATTATCCTTGTACGTGTTAAGGTTAAAAATATGTAGGTAAAAAAACAAAAGCAGGCCAGGCGCAGTGGCCCTTTCTTTTTTTTTTTTTTTTTAAGACGAGTCTTGCTGTGTCACCCAGGCTGGAGTGCAATGGTGCCATCTTGGCTCACTGCAACCTCCGCCTCCCAGGTTCAAGCGATTCTCCTGCCTCAGCCTCCAGAGTAGCTGGGATTACAGGCACCTGCCTGAGCAACAGAGTGAGACTCTGTCTCAAAAAAAAAAAAATTAAATTAAATTTGGGTCCCTATCCAATTATCCTATAATGAAGTCTATCAGTCAAGAAGGCCACTCCATGAAGAAGAAAAAAAAATAACCTATCAGCTTTTCAATGCCTTACTTTTTGAAACAGATGTGGGGAATTAAATTTAAAAAATAAATAAAATAAAATAAATTAATGCATTACTTTTTTTTTTTTGAAACAGGGTCTTCAGAAAAGCTCTCTGTAACCTCTGCCTCCTGGGCTCAAGCAATCCTCCTGCCTCAGCCTCCTGGGTAGCTGGAAGCACAGCTGTGCACCACCATGCCTTCCTAATTTTTCCCTATTTTTTGTATAGATGGAGTTTTGCCATATTGCCCAGGCTGGTCTAAATCTCCTGAGCTCAAGCGATCTGCCTACCTCATCCTTCCAAAGAGCTGGGATTACAGGCATAAGCCACTGTACCTGCCCTAATGCCTTATTCTTTTTTATTTTATTTATTTATTTTTTAAATTTTTTCTTTTTTTTGTTTTTTTTTTTTTCTTATGCCTTACTCTTAAACATAAATAGAGAATCAAGAATAACCAAACATTTAAACATGACTCTACTTAGGGGTTGAGGCTGCAGTGAGCCGTGATCGCACCACTGTACTTCAGCCTGGGTTAAGATAGAACAAGACCCTGTCTCAAAAAAGTTTTAAAGTAAAAGAAAAAATTTTTAAGTGTGATTCTAGCAGAAAAGACAGAAAAACAAATAAAGATTTGAAGGTAACAGAATCAATGTAGACAGGAAAAATTTCAAAACATCATTTATATTCTCAGAGAGAGAGAAGATACTGTGACTGTGAAATGAGATGTAAAAGGAAGCAGAGCAAATCAGAATTCAACAAGAGCTCTCAGAAATTAAATATTAAAAGTGACTGGCAAAATAAATTTTGTGATAGGGCAGCTGGATAATCAAAACAAGGAAAAGTGCCCAGAAATTAGAGGAAAATGTCATATATGTACCAAAAGAAAGAAAATTCAAGAATTAAACCAGGAGGTAAAACCAAATTTCTGAACAAGAATACAGACAACTGAGGGAGGAAAGAAAATTTCAAAGAAATAATGTAAGACAATATCAGACTAAAGTCTCATCAAATGCCGAGCTCACTGAGCAATAAAAGGCCCACTTCAAGACACATCACTGTGGAATTTTAGAACAAGAGAAATTTTAAATGTTAGAATAAGAAACGATTGGCTGGGCGTCGTGGCACACACCTGTAAACCTAGCACTTCAGGAGGCCAAAACGAGGGAGGAGGATCGCTTGGGCCTAGGAGTTTGAGGTTACAGTGAGCTATGGTTGTACCACTGCACTCCAGCCTGGGTGACAGAGCAAGACCCTGTCTCAAAAAAAGAAATCACAGCCACACAAAGTATGAGGGGTCAGTATGGTCTCAGATTCCTCAGAAGTCAGAAAATAGTGCAGTGGTGACTTCAATATTCTGAGGAAAAACAGCATGAGGGTAAAATAAAGATATTTTCAGAACGCAAGGCATGTCTCAAAAATGTTCTCTCCAAGTATTCCTTGTCAGGAAACTTTTAGAAAATATGTCCCATCAAAAGGAAGCAGTAAACCAGAAAAGAAAAGGGTCCTATAAATAAGAGGTCCCATACCGGAAAACAGCCAGGGAAATTCTCAGGATGACAGTGAAAGAAAGTCTCAGAAAGACGCTGCTACAGCAGCCTAGAGTGGACAGTCCTGAGGACGGAGTGCTGGCCACTCAAGGGAACTACCGGTGGTGCCTGGAAGTGCTGAAAGTTCCCATGTATCAGAGAAGTTGGTAGCATGATAGTGATAGATACAAACACAGCAGAGCAAAGTAACGCCAGCGAAAAGAAAAGCTCTGATCAGAAAGGAACTATACTCACAGCACACTATGTGGATCAGCTGTGACTAATATTGTACAGTCAAGGCAACGTACAGACTGAATGGCAGAGGTTCCTCTTCCCAGCCTGTTAGAGTAGCCACCCCGCAGGCTGTAACCCCTTCATGAGAAATAAAGCTCTTTCCAAATTAAAAAAACCACCACCAACTAACACTGAATGAATAATACTATAACCCAACACTGCCATGTAACAATACAGGGAAAGTAAAGGGGGAAGTACATGTGGAGGAAGGATGGCTGTAAGAAAGTACATCCTCATTTTCCACAGTAGGAAATTAATAAGCATCTAAAACTGGGGGTGGGGGGTAGGGACAGATCAAGAAAATAAAATCATAAGCATGTACTAAAAATATGGAGGAAAATAACAGAACTAATGGCTAACGATCAGAAGCGCTTGCTTCTGTAAAGTGGGGAAGGGTGGGACAGCAGACGTGTCTTTTGTTAGAAGCCAGGTAGAATTAACTAAATATACAAATTCAAAATGACAGGTACAGAGCATGAAGCCTTGAGAATATCTGATAGGGTAGTCTGGTTCCAGGGCTTCCCTCAGGAGCTAACACCTGACCAGGGATCTGAAGCTTGAATTTTGGCAGGGCCCTCTCCAACCAGAGGAGCTAGAAGTTGCACGGGCCCCATGGGCAGAGAAGCACTGCAGGCCTGGAAAGCCAGCAGAGGGTGGAACGTCAGGTGCCAGGGCTGTGGCAGAAAGGGAAACAACAATGTCAGGGATACAGTGCAAAGACTGATCAAGAAAACACTTCAGAATCCCCTCTGAGTCTCTCTGAGTTTTTAGATCTCTGGAAGTTTGTACATCTTTTTTTTTTTTTTTAGAAACAGGGTTTTGCTCTGTCACCCAGGCTGACGTGCAGTGGTACCATCATAGTTCACGGTAGCCTTGATCTCCTGGGCTCAAGCAATCCTCCTGCCTCAGCGTCCTCAGTATCTAGGACTACAGACCTGCACAACCACGTCCGGCTAAGAATTTGGTAACTGTTTGCTATGTGATGGCAGATTCTTATACCAGAAGACAGATTCTTACACCAACTCACAGCTAAACTCCAGGTGAAACAGATCAGGGCTCAATACCTTTCCAAACTGCCGCAGAAGCTGAATGAAGGCTCCCTTGCCAAATGGGTTAGTAAGGCTTGCATGGAAAGCAAGTGTTGGATAATCCTGGGAGAGGACAGCAACCCACCGTTTCTAAAGGGAGAGATGAAAACATGCTGGTAAACTGCAGTTCATTTATTTACATTATGTGGAAGAATCAGAGCTTGAATTACAGAACTGTTTCAAATATACTATTTTCTAAGGAAAATGTTAGCTATAATTCTTTGAAAGGTTTCTTCCAAGTATGATAGCTAATGCTTTGTCTTCTGTCTTTTTTTTAGACGGAGTTTCACCATGTTGGTTAGGCGGGTCTCGAACTCCCAACCTCAGGTGATCCGCCCGCCTCGGCCTCCCAAAGTGCTGGGATTACAGGTGTGAGCTACCGCGCCCGGCCCCATCTTCTGTCTTACAAACAGAAAACAATATTCCAAAAAATGTCTTCATTGTTACTAAATGCATTTAATGGAGCATAATGTGAAGCAAGCAATCCTGCAGCTCTCTCCTCATGAGGGCACACAATCGCTCATCCAGTAAGGGTGCTACGACTGTCCTACAGAGGACAGATGGTGCCTCTGCCCACCATCAATGAGCACACTATCGTGTTATTTCCATCGAGAGCACTCCGTTTACTACATTCTCAGCAGTGCAACGGTTTATCCTAAAAACCCTAAATCTGACTCATTACCAGATGTCTTAATAGTCTGTCCTGGTTTGGTAGCTGTACTTACTGTTGCCCAGGTTGGAACAAGGTCACATTTGTTAAGCACAAAAATGAGGTGTTTCCAAGGTTTTTCCTTCTTCAGGTAAGTTTCAATGTGAGGGGAACGAGTACCCATTGGATCTCTAGCATCAAGAACTTGAACTACAACATCTGATGAATCTATCACCTGAAAATTCAGACAGGCAAAAACGGTTTGCCACAGTACAAATACAAGAGGGATGACATTTAAGGGAGTCTGGGAAAAAGAAAATAATCATTTTTAGAGACGACTTCAAAACAATCTCTGGGAGAGCTGGTTGTAGCTAATCTCAATGCCCAGTGATCAGAACTCAAAAGGTTTTCCATCCTGTAGTTTTTGAAACCTGTTGAATTTAAAACAGGAAAACTGGCTTAGATGAGACTCAACTTATTTCCTAACTACTATGGATTATTGAACGAAATCATTTACTTCTTAGACTTCTTTAAGTTTGTAATATTATAGGTTTTGTGTATTTTACAAAAAAACTGAAAAGTTTAGTTTAACTTCATGGTACTAGTTTCCTACTATATTATTATTTAATTACATGACTATGCTTGAAAATCTTTCTTAAGATGATTATTAGTGCATGGATATAAACCCCTGCCAGTTAAAGAGCACTGGATCGGAAATCAAGATACATAAAGCCTCTTTCACTAACAAGCTAACTAAGCTAGGTACAGCATCAAACCTTTCTAGACAGGAGTCCTCATCTATAAAAGGGGAGGTGTGGACTAAATAACTTAAAACGCTGCATATGACTCTAACTAGGCATGATAAATCTAAACAGGAATATCACTTTGGCAGGAAATCTAAAAAAAAATACTGACAGGTAATAAATATATGAGTGTATAAAAGATAGCTGTTACTCTTATACAAGTACTTTTTAAAATGCAGTTACCTAGCACGATGGTAGTACGTCTTCCTAGTTTCTTTGCAGGAGGAAGAGGATGGAACAGGCAGTGGTGCCTGTACTCTAGGCAACAGAGCTTCAATATATGAAAGATAGTTTTCTTCTACAAAATTATGAAAGCCAAAGGAACCACTCAATGGGAGAGAATTTAGGAGTCTTACCTTGTAGAGCTCACCCCATATTCTCTTGGACTGTCCCTTTTTATAGATCTCTTCTTGAGCTTCATTTCTAAGTACGAAAGCACCCCAAATGAGCAACTGAAGCACCATCAAGACTAAAAGGACTCTTTAGGGCAAAGTCAATGTACCAAAAGAAAGAGTATCCAACCCAGTTGGAGATGAACAGGAAACAAATTGAATTTTACAAGTGACTGTATCCAAATGTCCATCAAAAATAATTTCATTTTTACTGCATTACCTACTGTACCTTTTGCGGGAGGAAAAATTCAAATCAGCAGAATATAAAGCCAACGAAAGTTCAAATGATTCTAAGAATAAATAAATGAACTCACTGCCTCTTTTTGCTCAGCCTTAAATGGCTTGATATTATCTCTAGATGGTGATGGGCTGACAATAGCAACGGATAGTAACACTGATGCAGTCAAAGGACAATGCCTCTTCACTAAGATGCAAAACTGCCACTTCATTTAAAAGACGTGAGACGGACAGAGAATGGGAGCTCTCTGGCACTGCCCAAGGGAAACGAAATTAAACCCTTTCTCAAGAGCAGTGTGGCAGCTGCCTATCAAAAAGCATGCATACCTTTTGACATCATGATTTGCTCCGTAAGAATTTATCTTTGGGGATTAATTAAGGATGAAAAAGATTTGGTCACACTGATGTTTCATCCTTGTGTTTTCACCATAAGGAAAAACTAAACACAGCATAGGTGTCCAACAATGAGACTGGCCGTAACAAACCTAATATTACTCTGACAATAATTATATTGTTGTTGATTACGTACTGACATAGAAATAGATTCCTAATAATCACAGCTCACTGCAGCCTCAAATTCCTGGGCTCCAATGATCCTCCTACCTCAGCCTCCTGAGTAGCTGGGACTACAGGTACACATCACTATGCCCAGCTAATTTTTTTATTTTTTATAGAGACAAGGTCTCGCTATGTTGCCCAGGCTAGTCTCAAACTCCTGTGCTCAAGTGATCCTCCTGACTCGGCCTCCCAAAACACTAGTATTACAGGTGAGCCACTGCACCCAGCTAGTGCCTGATTCCTTTGAGTATGGATCCCTATGAGAATATGATGGAAGTTATAGATTCTTCTTCTCTATCTCCTCCCTGTGCCAAAAAAACAAAAAAAACAAAAAAGACAAAACTGGCCAGGCACGGTGGCTCACGCCTGTAATCCCAGCACTTTGGGAGGCCAAGGCGGGCGGATCACAAGGTCAGGAGTTCGAGGCCAGCCTGGCCAACATGGTAAAACCCCATCTCTACTAAAATTACAAATATTAGCTGGGCATCATGGTGTGTGCCTGTAATCCCAGCTACTCAGGAGGCTGAGGCAGGAGAATCGCTCTAAGCCAGGAGGTGGAGGTTGCAGTGAGCCAAGATCATGCCACTGCATTCCAGCCTGGGTAACAGAGCAAGACTCTGCCTCATTAAAAAAAAAAAAAAAAAAAGACAAAACCCTATGGCCTTTATTTATGCTCATACATTTTCCATATTTTCTTCAGAAGAGTCAAAGAAACCTCAAAGCCCATCCATGAACTCAGAGACCTCCAGTTAAGGAAGCCCCGATATTCACTGAGGCATTAGCAATGCTTGATATCTGCAGTGGGATTATGAGTTATGTTCTTTTTGTTGCATTTTTCAACTTAACTATATTTCCCAATTTGTCTACAACATGTGTATTACTATTATAAATGATACAATGTTATTTCGGGGATGAAAAGAGACCTTTGTCAATCAAGCCACCTTAAACATTTTCAGTCTAGCCCCAATTTCACCAGCGTCTCCAGTCTGCGGGAAGAAGATAACTCCATATGAGTTAAAGCACCGAGCTTCACACAGGCAGAATAAGTTTAAAGAAAACGTTTTGTTGCAGAAGAGCAAATCATGAGACTTGCACAAACTTCAAAACTGTACCGCGGCCGGGTGCAGTGGCTCACACCTGTAATCTGAGCACTTTGTGGGGCTGAGGGAGGTGGACTGCCTGAGCTGAGGAGTTGGAGACCAGCCTGGCAAAACGGTGAAACCCTGTCTCTACTAAAATACAAAAAATTAGCTGAGCGTGGCAGCATGCACCTGTAGTCCCAGCTATTCGGGAAGCTGAGGCAGGAGAACTGCTTGTACCTGGGAGGCAGAGGTTGCAGTGAGCCGAGATCATGCCACTGCATTCCAGCCTGGATGACAAAGTGAGACTCCATCTCCAAAACAAACAAACAAAAACAAACAAACAAAAAACAAAAAAACCCTGTACCTCACACCAGTATCTTCAGTTACCAAATCACGATCCTTGCCCTGGTCATAGCTCTCAGTGGACATCTCAGCATTTTCGATAAGAGACTGTATATCACTTGTAAATAAGTTTGGTCGCTTCCTCTGTGACTTAGGGCCAAATGTAGTTTCAAAACTTTCAGTATCAAGAATGTGCACCTTCAAGTTCTGAAGAGAAAGGAGAATTACAGGTAAAACTAAGGAAAGCACTGAGGAAAAGCAAAAAGAAAAACACCCATCTAGGAGAGACTTTCTGATTTTATTTTTCCAAAGTTCAACTCATACCAAAATCTACAAGAACATGGATTCATTCTGGTTTCAAATCAGAAATACTTGTTGAAATGGCACAAACACTGGTTCCCTTATTCTAAAGTTCTGTAAGCTTCCTTGGAGAAATACAAAAGTAATACAAATAATCAAAGTAAATATAAATAATTGTGCAAAACCCTTCCAAACAATCTGCTTTATTTCATTTATCATAACCTTTAGTCAAATGTAATTAAGGCTACAGTGATGAAAATTAACTTATCTTTTCTGCCATTTTTTTTGAGCTTTAAACAAGTGCATAAAATTTGGCAAATTCATAGATTTTGTCAAGGACAATCAAACTCAAATTTGTGTTGTTTTTTTTTTAAACCAACTGCAAATGCCAACTTTTTCTTGGAAGTTAATTTCTTTCATGGCTAAAAGGAACGGCTTGTTTTGTAATATGCATTTTTGTTTCAGATAACATTCTCCCTAATTTAGGTAACGTTTTTATTAAACGCACATGGCAAGTCTTCAGATGAAAAACATCTAGCAAAAGTCCAAAATAATAGTTTAGATGTGATAAAAGGAACCTGATACTAACTAGAACTTGATGTGCCAGTAAAGGAGTTACAGGCATAGGAATTTTTGAAGCAAGATAAAAGTGAAAGTTTGACTTAGGATCTATCACATAACAGAATGTTAACAGCTGGCAGAGAATATTCTAAAAAAAAAAAAATCACCCTTTTCCCCCTAGTACAGGCTCCTCCGTAACCACCACTACCAAAAGCTGTGAGGATGATGGAGCAACCCCCACTGTTTCTGAACTTTAACAGATCCCCTCTTCCAACTTCTAAAGATCCTTAAACTATTATCATTTTCTCAGATGCTCTAACCCACAACTCCGTTTATTTTCAGTCACTATCTTCTACCCGGGAGCATCCCCAAACAGAGGCAGCTCATTTTACATGGGAAACAGGTTCTAATGTCACTGGGTAAAATCAAGTGTGACCAAAATTATCCCTGAAAACCTCTTAACCTCTCAAGTACCATATACAAGGCTTTATGTCTATAAACCTACACATTAATTAAGTATAACACAGCAACATACAGTATATAATAAAGTACACAGGCAAAGTTACAGTTCTCTTACTGTATTGCTAGAGAAATACAGTAATTCTAAAACACATATAGATGAATATGCATATCTGATCTGACTCAGTGTGCAAAATAATCTCAGATTTAGATTCTGTAAGTAATAGACATCCCACTAAAATAAAATAGGTAAGGTTTTTCAAGGCCAAAGCAGAAAACTCATCAATTACTCTGAGCAGCTTTTTGCATCAACAAAGAAGCTGACTGCTGCGACTGCAGACCCTTCATTCTACATACCAGCTATTTAAACACTGAATTTTAGAAGCACTGACAAGAACAGGCAACAAAGCAATAAATCCCTAATAGAACCTCTCTGTTCTTCTCATAAACAGGATTCAATAGTTGCTTAAAAGATGGCTTTAGGGAGAACAGACAAAAAAGAACAAGGCAAATGAGCAACTTGTCTGTGGTTCATGAATTACACTCATGTGTTCCCCTGAAAGAAAACAGTCATTCTACTAATAGGTGCCATTCTTTTAGTCCATCATAAAACAAAACATCACTGACAAAACCTGAGGCAATAACCAGGCCTTGGTTTTTATTTTGTTCTGCAAGTAAACACTTTTCTTTGAACTATTTAATCCATCTATGCATGTCAATGTTTTTCTCCCCTCCTGATACTGGAACTGAGGCTTACGTCCTGGCTACATTTCTGGGAATTATTATTCAATGCAAGTAAAAACGAGCAGGCAAGCATTAGGCTCTTTCTTTGTTCTGTGTGAAACTCCTTCCACTCAAGCCAGATTGAACCCTCACCACACTTCAAACTTCAGCAACTGACACCCAGTGTGACCAGCACCCCTTCCTTCAGCTGACGAGAAATCTCAAGGATCTCACAAAAGCTGAAAGTACAAAACACCAAAGTTCTACCAATTCAATCCTAATTCTATGCTGTCCCAAAGTTTGATGGAATTACCACTTAAAACAAGTTTGCCTACCAAAAGAAATAATAGTAAATAATATCACTAAGAGCTGTTATTGATTTAGCTCTTATTAGGTGATATGCTATGGGCTCACTATGGGCCAAGTGCTTTACAGATGTTTCATCTGTAGCCAATCACCCAAAGAGGTGGGTTATTTATGCTTTCAAGGCAAAGAAGTTAAAGTTCCTGCAGAAACCCAACAAAGGGCACAGGAAGGGGTAGAGGAAGGATTAAAACTCAGATCTCAACTCCGAAACCTGCGCTTTGACCCACCACCCTACTGCATCTCATACTAGAGGAGAAAAGGTGAAAGGAGAAGTCTGAGAAAGGTCAGCATGGCTACATTAAAGTCGCTATTTTCTAAGGAAAAATAAAAGACAAATATGTTAGGGATATGCATGGAGTTTGCCCAGGAAATTCCATCACCAGGGATATCCTACATCTTACATGAGGCCGGATGCGATCATGGAGAAGAGACATTGGTAACTTGCTTTGCTTCATGACAACTTTGTATGGATCCTTCATAACTGTATCCATTTCCTCTTGAAACTTTTGTAATGATGACTGCTTAATCACACGTGTGTTTCCTGTTTTACAAATAAAGAATGTTTCCACTTAACAAATATTTGCACATCCATCTTCCACTGACACGGTGAAAGGCAAGATTTTAAATGACCCTCACTCACCCAAGTACCTGATCCATCCATCCCTTAGAGCTGTTTTCAAACTTAAAAGAGGAAAAAACCAAAAAACTGCCTCTCCTGCACTTGCACACTATGAAATAGTCCACTAACCCAGACACACAAAGAGTTTCAATAGTTTTCCAAGCCCAGTTTCCTAACTAAATGAAACTGAGAAATAGTGTGGAACGGAACTGAAATCTGACAAACGTCCTACTTCCTGCTAGATCCGGCAGAGAAACTTGGAGTCAATCACTCCAAAACCCGTGCTTTGATCCACTACGCTACCGTACCTCATACTAAAGGTGAAAGGGTAAAAAGAGAGTCTTAGAAAGTTTTGGAGCTGATCACTCAGTACAGAGAATCTTGAAACACAGAAACCTGAGTCACAGTTACCACTTTTAGGGTTATGAGGATTCAAAGCGACTATTAACCAACAAATCCATGCAAGGGAACAAGACAGAGTCCTGCAATACCACCTGGAAAACAGCTTGTAAGTGAGAGATCATGAAAAGCATTCAATTAAACAGCACGCTGCAGCATGAATGCAAAACACAAGGTGGTAATGATGGTAGCAATAAATGCATATACTATACTCACTATTTGCTAGGCACAATTCTAAGCAGTTTATATGTATTTACGGTTGTTTTTTGAGACAGAGTCTCACTCTGTCACCCAGGGTGGAGTGCCTGTGGTACGATCTCAGCTCACTGCAACCTCTGCCTCTCGGACTCAAGGGATTCTCCTGCCCCAGCCTCTCAAGCAGCTGGGATTACAGGTGCCCACCACAACGTGCGGCTAATTTTTGTACACTTAGTAGAGATAGGGGTTTCACCATGTTGACCAGGCTGGTCTCAAACTCCTGACCTCAAGTGATCTGCCTGCCTCAGCCTCCTAAAGTGCTGGGATTATAGGTGTGAGCAATTACACCTGGCCTGTATTTACTCATTTGATTACCACAACAGTCCTATGAGATAGGTTCCATCTTATTCTCATTTTAGAGATGAGAAAACTGATGAATAGCCAGACTTAATAACCTGCCCACTGGCACATAAATGACAGAACTAGGATTCAAACCCAGGCAAGTCTAGATCTGGAGCCACAGTACCCGGCAGCTATGCTAAATGCTTCTCTGTAGAGTTTTTGTTGACACTCTTCTGTGCTGCAGTTCTTAGGAGGTATCCTATCAAAACGTGTAAGAGAGTCAAAGGTAGCTGCCATCTGCCCCCAAGCACAGAGTCACAGGCAAACACTGGAGTCTCATCATCTGAAGTGCCCATACATTTACCAGTGGTTAAGGGCAAAGTCAAAAGCCCAGACTGAAATGGAATAGGAAGTTTCCCAAGGAAGAAGCTGTGATCACCCTGAGACTGAAGATACTATCTTTACTCTTGGAAGGTTCAACAGTAAGATGCTTTGTCACCCAAGTTCAAATAAAAACCCCACTAACAAGTGTTCAAATAAAAACCCCACTAACAAGAGGAACTTCGGGCTAATGCACTTACCCTGCAGGCTAATCACACAAACACACCTGCAAGGGCACCTCTCAAGCAGTATCTCTCCAAGCAAGCAGAAAAGATTAAGATGAGCATTCTAAGGTCTGCGAATGCTAGTCATTAAGGATGGTCTTATCTGCTTAAGAGGGTTCAATTATAATTACAAATGTGAGTGCTCTTCAAAAAGAAGTTATTTATTAAATCTACCACCACTACTTTTCCTAGTACTTTTTCTTATCCCTTTCTCAGATAATCCTTAACAGTTCCACTCACCAAAAACTCCTACCACTTAGACATTTAAACATCCTAGTCTTTTCCACTCAGCATACATTTTGTAGAGGAAAGTAACAGGGGATAATACGCACCAAACCATTTAATATTTGGCTCTACTCTTGCCACCGTGCCAGAAGCCACCGTTGACTGATATTGCAGGGGTTTAATTATTTTACCACGATTGTTCCTAAATTGAAGAAATAACAGATTTTAGTTGACAACACAAGAATGGCAACAGCAAAGTTTGATCCGCAGAATACACTTTCCATCAAGAGGACTTCTTTCTTTGGTTTTAAATGATCATGAAATACAGATTCCAGCAAACACAAAGTACTTCTACATTTGAAACAGATTACCCAAAAGCCATTTAACCTCTTGCAACACAGCACATAATGACTTCTGCTAGATGAATAACAATAACGGTGACGTTTTAAAAGATCTGTTTACTGTTGGTTTACTTAAAAAAAAAAAAGCCACAAACTTGAGTTTTTTGGGTAATTATTTGAAGGCTGGTTTAAACAAATTTTTTACATAGAGGGTGATTTATGCTGGAATTCCAAATTCTAAAACAAACTGCAAAGTAGGTGACTAATGCATATTAAGTTCATTGACATTTGTATTTTAGTCTCATCTTTTAGGACAGAAATGGAGAATCTAATTACCAAACAAATTAAGACCAGCCAGCAGAATGCCACACTCAGCAAATCCCTGTGGCAGAGGCTACGTCAGCAGAACTCAGAGTTATGATGAGTGTTCAAGTGCCACAACGTTGTGATCTTCATTTTGGCATTAAAAAACAAGTTTTCTGGTGGCTTTCCTAACTATAGTCCTATAGGCTTTGTTGCATCTGGCCATGTTTAACTCTGAGATTCAATGCACCCTTTGTGGAGGCCAGGGCTGTGAGAAACAAGAGATCTACTTTTGAGTATTGTGAAACAACCACTATTTCAACACCAGTTAACGTGCCCTTAAGCAAAAATTAACGATTTATCATAACAACATTCATATAACATTACATTTGAAAATATATAACTCCTATTTGGAGGAAGTGGGAGTGAGAACGGAAAAGGCTTCATCTGTCTCAGCTAGCGGTCAAGGGCATGAAGGAAAAGGGAAAGGATGATAGCACCCAATGCTCACCTGCGCTCCTTTTGCCTATACATATTCAGGCGCCGGATGGTGGCCCGGTCCCTCATGTTTTGGCCTCCTGCTCCCTGTACTCGATCTACAAAAGGCAGAAGTACACAGTGCACTATCTGATAACCAACCAGTATAACCAACAAGTCATTCCTTAAAACGCAACAAGTAGTTCACCCAAATCAGGTTAGCAGCCACCAACCACAAAAATCTCTACTTCCTCCATATGTTGCTCCAATAATTATAACTTGAAGCTACATGGTATGACAAAGCTGATCCAATCTTTGATCTTCGATAGGATTGCAGCTGAGAAGAATAAAAGCCAGTATTTTTGAGCACTTATGATGGCACTGTAAGATCCACATTATAGGCAACATCTCACTTAATTCATACAAATAATCTCATAGAGCTACATTATCCCCATGCTGCAGAGTGAGAAACTGAGGCACAGTGGTCAGACACCTTGCCCAAGATCAAACAGTTACTAAATGGCAGAGCCAGAATTTGAACACAAGCATTCGATCACCATTTATGGTCTTAACCACGAAGACACCTACCTCTGTGTCTCAGTTTAACAAATATTGAGTGCCTGCTCCAGGCAAGGCACCACGGAGACTATGATTCTGATATGCATGTGTTCTTACTCAGTTTCTTCATTTCCTAATGTTTGATTTTTGTTTCATCAACATAGCAATTCTTGCCTTACATCTCAAAGAGAAAGAGAAGGACAAAAGAGCAGGGTAATACTAGCCTAGCTTCTCATTTTGAAAGCCCTTTAAATCACCTGCCTGGTCCTGAAGTGATGCAGAAAGCAGGTTTCAGCCTGCCTTCTGCATCACTTCAGGACCAGGCAGGTACTTCAATAGTAGAGACTATTAAAGTAGGTGGCTCCACTACTATTAACTGTTGCAATGATGACAAGCCACTTCCTGTATTTTGATTCAGCCTCTTCACCTGTAAAATCATGATCTCTAGGGGCCTTTTGGGGTCTAACATCCTGAGATTCCAGTTTGTGCAAAGTGAGTAATTTATGATCAATCCAGGGTAAACATTCAACACACATTAAAACTGTCAAAAATTCTACACCATATTTTAAAACAAAGTTTTATTAACTAAACCTGAATGGAAGGAACTCTCCCACAGGACATCTTGTTAATTCTACAGGTGGAAACTCGCCAAAACGTACACACATCTCCAAAACAGCCTTACTGCAGTGATCATGTTGATTTCTTTGTAGGGTTTTCTAAGAACTTTACCAGACAGAATGATTCCAAGGGCCAAAACTACAATCCTTTTCTCATTTTAAAGGTCAAAGCTAAGGTGGCAGGCAAGTATGATCACATGTAAAAGGCCCGATGGGTCAACCTACACCATTTTAAATCTGCCTTTCTCTGCATCTCTCAACTGGAGAGGACCCAAGGCTGCCAAATCCTGAGTGTTCACTTTCCTTGACTTCAGACCAGTTGACTACACTTTGGCCTGCCAGGCGTGCAATGTCAGCCCTCCTCAGTGCCCCCCATCCCGGGAAGAAACCACCACAAATATTGCTTTCCTTTTCATTCCCAACAGCCACTCAGCTCATGGTCATTCTAACCAAGTGCCCCTCCTGCCCCTCGAGTCCTCCTCGGAGCCCTCCCCTACACTTCCCTCCAAGCTCCACCCTCGATCACCCCGGCCGCCAGTACCCGGGTTTGTGCTGGCCTTGGACGGGTTGATGGTGCTCCGTCCTTTGTATTTGGGCTTCACCATCTTGGCGACGAGATCGGGACCCGAGGGCTAGGTCTGGCTTACGTCGGTGAAACGAACTTAGAACTTCCCAGGGCTGGCCGAAGCGACCCGCGTGAACCACGCCGGACCACGTGTGCGTGACCTCCGTCACTTCCGCTCGCGCCCCCTCTGACTCCGCGCGACTTCCTGTGAACGCGCGGCGCGCGGCACCACGTTCCTGGCTCCGCCCCCGCCCCGGCCCTCTAGGCGTCGCCCTGCGCAGAGCCCCAGCCCTTTCCAGCCCTAGCAACCGCCAAGCTGCCCCTCCATAGCAACCGCCTAGTTACCCTCGATGCGAGGCCCAGAGCTCCCAGTTGGGTCCACCTCCAAATAAAGAAGCCTCTTCGCAGGCCAATGGCACAAGCTTAAGTTTGTCTTCTGAATTTGTCTTCTAAGTGCTTCCAAAAGTTGCCGACCGCACAGCAGCCAAATACCCATTAGAACATGTCATCCTCCTCCTTACAACTCCAATGGCTTATCATCACTGTTAGAATGAGGGTTAGAGGAAGGGAGATGGGAGAAACAGGGACAGAGATTGATTCAAACTTTGCCATCTCTGCAGAATTCTGTGATCTCGCCCCTGCCTATTTATCTGACCTCATGTGTACCTCCCTCTGGTTATTTTGACATTTGCACTGGATATTCTCTGTCTCTCTCGCTCTCTTTTTCTTTATGTTTCTCTCTCTCTCTCTTTTTTTTTTTTTTTCTTTTGGCACAGTCTCACTCTGTTGCTCAGGCTGGATTGCAGTCGCATGATCTCGGCTCGCTACAACCTCCACTTCTCAGGTTCAAGCCATTCTCATGCCCCAGCCTCCCCAGTAGCTGGGATTACAGGTGCCCACCACCACGCCCGGCTAATTTTTGTATTTTTAGTAAAGACAGGGTTTCAACATGTTGACCAGTCTGGTCTCGAACTCCTAACCTCAGGTGATCTTCCTGCCTCGGCCTCCCAGTGTGCTGGGATTATGGGCATGAGCCACCATGCTAGCCTACACTGGATATACTCTCTGTCTGAATCACTCTTTCCCAGAATCTTTGCATAGCTGGTCATTCAGTTCTCAGCTCAAATATTACCTATTAGTAGGCTTGCAAGAGTTAGCAAATAGAATTACAGGACACCAAATTAAATTTGAATTTCAAAGAAAAAAATGAATACTTTTTTTTAAGTATGCTTCCAATAGTGCCTGGAAAATATTTCTAGTAAAAAGGTATTCATCATTTGCCTGAAATTCAAATGTAACCGTATGTCCTGCATTTTATCTGGTGACTCAATACTGGGAGAACTCTTTCCTGTCTAATTTGTCTAAATCAGCCACCTTTCACCCTTTCACAGTTGTTCCCGTTACAGTATTCTGTTTTATTTCATGGCATTTATCACTAGCTGGTTTTTTTTTTTTTACAACTTTCTTGGCTGCTTCCCCAAAACTAGAATGTAAGGTTCTTGAGAGCAGGGACCTTGTAAATTTGTTCACTGCTGTGCCCTTAAGACTCGAACAGCACCTGAAACAAAGGACTCAAAAAATATTCATTAAATGAAAGTATGAGTAGATGGGGAATGTCTCTTGCCTTGAGGGTGAAGGAAGGCATTAGGACCCATCGATTTCTGTTTCTACTAGCCAAAATAAAGTCTCTACATGCCAGTGTTTCAACCAAGAAGCCCTCTCTCTTTTGTTATTATTATTATTATTGAAACGGAGTCACATTCTGTTGCCCAGGCTGGAGTGCAGTGGCATGATCTCAGCTCACTGCGACCTCCTCCTCCTGGGTTTAAGCAAGTCTCCTGCCTCAGCCTCACCAGTAGCTGGGATTACAGGCATATGGCACCATGCCCAGCTAATTTTTGTATTTTTAGTAGAGACGGGGTTTCACCACGTTGACCAGGCTGGTCTCAAACTCCTGACCCCAAGTGATCCATCCACCTTGACCTCCCAAAGTGCTGGGATTACAAGAGTGAGCCATAGTGCCTGACCCCTCTCTCTTTTTTGGTACCTCAAATTGTTAGGAAGTGGCTGTCTTTGTACCCTCTGGATAGGCCAGAGAAGAGACGGTTAGGCAAGAGGAAGGGTGGATTCATGCAGTGTAGCTCATTTTGTAAAAACAAACAACTTGTTATAAAGTGAGGTATTCTAATTGAGCAGGGGATGATTGAGTCTTTATTTCTCTGAGTTTGAAACAAACCCCAAAACATTCTTTTTAGAGCAAAAGCAGGCCATGTCATAGGCAAGAGCTGAAAATACCCTCTCTTCCTCGAGCTTCGCTTTTATTGCCCCAAGGGCAAGTATCATGGAATTAAATGCAACTCTGCTGGGAAGGCTCTGACCCTGACCTGTGTCAGCGAAGCTCTGAGAGCTAGTTGGGAAAAACTTCATGCTCGGTGAAGATGCCCCCTTCCACCACACCCTGTCCCTTTGATCCCCAAAACAAGGGTACGATAGCCTCCTCCCAGAGAGAAGATTCAGTTAATGTGTTTCTGATGCCTCAAGTTGGTGCAAACCAGAATAAACACGGATGGCAAAAATCAGCCCATGAGCTCATTCAGGCTTTGATCAGAGACATAATTTCATTATGAAATTTTAGATCAGGCTGTTGTGAAGTCTTGCCAAGGAGTTTCATTTTCCCAGATGATATGGTGGGTTGTTTCTCTCCTGTTCGCATACTCTGCTTGCGTTTATCATACAAACTTTCCATCTATTTTTATAATCTGACCCATCAATCCTTTTACAACAATATTTGTCGATCTCAACAACCAGCTTCAACTCTACCAGCAGATAAAAAGCCTGATCAAGGTAGGTCAAGTTTAAGTTACTGGTTTGGTTTGCCTGCCCTGCTTGCCGCATTGTAATGCAGTGACTATTTCACCCTCTCTTCTGATGTCATGCCGATCGGCAGAGGCAAGACACACCTCTAGGTCTACAGTTCCTCAGCTTTAAAACAGATGCAATAACGTCACTCCCCTGAAAGACTGCAAAAAGATCGTATGAGTTATGGTATATGAAAACATCGCGGACATGGTACACATCATACAGATGGGATGCTTTCTGTTTTTCTCCAAATACGGGGTTAGCCCCTCATCCCCTCAACTCTTGCTCCTGGTAATGAGAAGACCTTAGCGGAGACTGGCTGGAAATGCCATGTTCTGGACTGGTGTCTTCACAGGAAGCAGAGAATCCTGACCTCACTTTTTTTTTGAGTGGGAGCTTCACTCTTGTTGCAGAGGCAGGAGTGCAATGGTACAATCTTGGCTTCCCGTAACCTCTGCCTCCCAGTTTCAAGTGATTCTCCTGCCTCAGGCTCCAGAGCAGCTGGGATTACAGGCATGTAATGGACCCAGCTAATCCCACTGGATTATATTTTGTATTTTTAGTAGAGATGGGGGTTCACCATGTTGATCAGGTTGGTCTTGAACTCCCGACCTCAGTTGATCCACCTGCCTCGGCCTCCCAAAGTGCTGGGGTTATAGGCGTCGGCGCCCGACCTTTTTTTTTTTTTTTTTTTTCCTGAGACAGAGTCTCGCTCTGTTGCCTAGGCTGGAGTGCAATGGCATGATCTCGGCTCTCTGCAACCTACACCTCCTGGGTTCAAGAAATTCTTCTGCCTCAGCCTCCCCAATAGCTAGGATTACAGGTGCCCACCACGACACTCAGCTAATTTTTGTATTTTTAGTAGAGATGGGGTTTTGTCATGTTGACCAGGCTGGTCTTGAACTCCTGACCTCAGGTGATCCACCCACCTTGGCCTCCCAAAGCACTAGGATTACAAGCATGAGGCACCGTGCCCGGCCCTGACCTTACATTTATCTTCATTCTGTAAAAAGTTTGTCATTGGGGTCTAATGGGCAAATAGCAGCAACTTCTAAAGCAGCATTTTTCAAAGTGTGGTCTGAAAACCACAAGCATCAAAATGACTTGGGGGAGCTGTTTAAAAATGCTGGGCATGGTGGCTCATGCCTGGAATCCCAGCACTTTGGGAAGCAGAGGCAGGTGGATTGCTTGAGCTCAGGAGTGCGAGACCAGCCTGGGCGACATGGCAAAACCTTGTTTTTACAAAACATACAAAAATTGGCCAGTCGTGGTGGCTCAAACCCGTAGTCCCAGGTACTTGGGAGGCTGAGGCTGGAGAATCCCTTGAATCTGGGACGTGGAGGCTGCAATGAGATCGCGCCACTGCACTCCAGCCTGGGCGACAGAGATCCTGTCTCAAAAATAAAATAAAGTAAAAACGCAGATTCCTGGGTTTTATCCCAGAGCTTCCAAAATCAGACCATCTTGGGGGTGGGGCCAAGAGAATCTACATTTTAGCAAGCTCCTCAAGTGATTCTTGTATATACCAAAGTGAAGTCTTTTCCAAAAGTCACTCTGAGGCTGTCTGATAGCTGAGCAGAAGGCAGCCCTGGAAGATCCAGCTTCTTTCCCACCTATCTTAAATCTCATTCTTCTTAGCAGAGGCAGGTTGAGGAAGGCTGCTGAAGTGTCTAATGCACTCTGAAAATATATGTCTTGGCTCTGCCCCAAATGCCTTGATATTTACGCTGCAGCCAGAGGGTCGTTATCCTTTGGCAATGCTCCATTGTAAGGCCATGAGCTCTTAATTAGTGCCAGCTTGTTGGGTTATACTTCCCAGTTGAACTGCTAGCAGAAGCTGCTCTTTTCAGGCCTCTTGTGTTTCTCCTCTGGCAATCTCATGATGCATTGACCCTGCCTGCTGGGGCCAAGAATTGGGCCCCTGGAATGACCACTGCTAAATATGAAACAGTCATAGTCCCTAAGTGCTAGGTTCTGGGACTCTGTAAGAACAGAGAAAGATTCAGAATATATCTTCAGGGTTTTGTTGTTTTGTTTCATTGCTAGAAAACAAAAAAGTGAGTCCTTGGTTATATAACCTCAACAGTTTCATAAGCAAATTCAAATATAAGAAAAGTAAAGTGTATTAACTTTGGCCAGGCATGGCCTGTAATCTCAGCACTTTGGGAGGCCAAGGCAGGCAGAGCATCTGAGGTCAGGAGTTCAAGACCAACCTGCCCAACATGGTGAAATCCCGTCTCTACTAAAAATACAGAAATTAGCCGGGGGTGGTGGCACACACCTGTAATCCCAGCTACTAGGGAGGTTGAGGCACAGAATTGCTTGAGCCCGAGAGGCAGAGATTGCAGTGAGCCAAGATTGTGCCACTGCACTCCAGCCCGGGGGACACAGTGACACCCTGCCCCACACACAAAAATAAAAATCATTTAAAAAAGGAAAGTAAAGTGTATTAACTTGGAGCTTCATAAGCCAAGTTACCCTCAGTTTTCTGTCTAGGATGCCTGGAAAATTCTTGAACAAGGACATAGCAAACTGGTGGGCTTGCTAGCTATAAAAATGGCTAGGAGACTCACCTCTGGGAACCCCGAGAAACTTCTCTGTATGGTCACCACTTGTAAGTGGGAAAAACAGTCTGTGTTAGTCTTGGCATGCCTCTCACTGCTGGGTGGAAGCTCTTCAAAAAGATCCCCAGATTAAGCTTTGGAAAAATAACTAGAAGCATTTTGCTCCTTCCTATCAGCAAATCCCGTGGTCTTCGGCATATTCTGCTCAAGAAAATCTGAGGAGCACTTTTATGAGATGCTATTAATGGCCTCTAATTGTCAGCCTGGTTTAGATATCTCAAGACTGCTGGCCATGTCCTGAGAAGTGGATCCAGAACACACAGTGATGTGGGAATTTAAAGCATAATTCCAAATTGCAGATAATTGTTTAAGCTGTGCCGAGGCTGGAGGGCCTCTGTGAAGTCATCTTCCCAGGATCAGTGTGTTTCCTATTACTCTTGATATCTATCTGTCCAGTGATCCTTTTGATTTTGAAGCCATTAGACCAAATCTTTGTGTAATTCTTTACCCCCTTGTCTCCTGCTCACCTCCCTCCTTTTTCTTTAGGAAAACATTTTTTAAAATTTTTAACCAGGTCCCTTGGATTGTTTCCCAGTAGAATAATGTCACGTTAAAGAATCTGGAAAGTCAGCTTCCCACCCAAAACCCTCAGATCAGTGGAAGCTCTGTCTGTCAGATGGTCAGTCTGGTCCTAAGGGAATCCTCGGCCCAGCAAGACACTGAGATTTTCCTTGACCTCCTCCATCTCTCTTGCTCTCCTGTCTGGTTTAGTCTAGACTAGGAACAAAATCTTATTTCTAAAATAGGGATTCAGGTGAAGGTATGGAAGAAAGTCAGGATGAATATCTTCTCAAGCAGCAGGGGAAGAAGCGGTCAAAACCTTTAGCTATGGTTCCTTTTTTAGAGCCCTGAGTAGAAAAGGAAAGTCTATAACTCCCCCGTCTTTGGGAAAAGCAATCCTTCCTACTCACTGTGCCACCCAGGTCGGAGGACTCTTCTAGATGCTTTTTTGTTCATTTGTTTCGAGATGGACTCTCACTCTGTCATCCAGGCTGGAGTACAGTGGTACAATCTCGGCTCACTGCAACCTCTGCCTCCCGGGTTCAAGTGCATCTCCTGCCTCAGCCTCCTGAGTAGCTGGGATTACAGGTGCCCACGACCACGCCTGGATAATTTTTATATTTTTAGTAAAGATGGGGTTTCGCCACATTGGCCAGGCTGGTCTCAAACTCCTGACCTCAAATGATCCACCTGCCTCGGCCTCCCAAAGTGCTGGGATTACAGGCGTGAGCCACTGCACCCAGCTCTTTCTAGATGCTATCTGAGAGACTTTAAAGTTGTCAGTTTTGCTTCTAGCTAGAGCTGGGCAAATCCCCAGGATGCCCCATCACTGTGCCCAGGACCTGGGGACTCAGGTTTTGCTGTGTCCTCCCCACTCCCCTACATCAACAAAACGCATGAAAAAGGCCGGGCGCGGTGGCTTATACGTGTAATCCCAGCACTTTGGGAGGCTGAGGCGGGCGGATGGCGAGGTCAAGAGATCAAGACCAGCCTGGCCAACATGGTGAAACCCTGTCTCTACCAAAAATACCAAAAACTAGGTGGGCGTGGTGGCATGGACCTGTAATCCCAGCTACTGGGGAGGCTGAGGCAGGAGAATCACTTGAACCAGGAGGCAGAGGTTGCAGTAAGCCAAGATAGCGCCACTGCACTCCAGCCTGGCTACAGAGCAAGACTCCATCTCAAAAAAAAAAAAAAAAAGGAAAGGCATGAACCAAACCACAGATGAGTAGCCACAAGCTAAGAATAATCTTTGTTTTTAAATGATTGAACAAATTCAAAATAAGAATATTTTGTGTCTGGGTGCTGTGGCTCACGCCTGTAATCCTAGCACTTCAGGAGGTCGAGGTGGCCAGATCATAAGGTCAGGAGATGGAGACCATCCTGGCCAGCATGGTGAAACTCTGTCTCTACTAAAATACAAAGAATTAGTCAGGCATGGTGGCACGCTCCTGTAATCCCAGCTACTTGGGAGGCTGAGGCAGGGGAATCACTTGAATCCAGGAGGCAGAGGTTGCAGTGAGCCGAGATTGTGCTACTGCACTCCAGCCTGGTGACAGAGTAAAACTCAGTCTCAAAATAATAATAATAATATTTTGTAACATGTGAAAATTATATGAAATTCAAACTTCTGGGTTCATAAATGAAGTTTTATTGGTACACAGCCACACCGTTTGTTTACATAAGGTCTATCGTCTCTTGCACAACAAAGGCAGAGATGAGTAGCCACGACAGACCACGTACGGCCCGTGAAGCCTAAAAGATTTACTACCTGGCCCTTTACAGAAAACGCTTGCCTACGACCCCCTGTGTTAGGGCACTGGTTGCGTTCTGATCATTGAAGAGACACGGAATTGACCATTCAATGACTATCTATTTGACACTGCCCTCTGAGAATGAACATTGCCTATCCCACTATAGAGGTATCTTTCATTTTTCTGCTCTGGGGATTCAAATGAGGGGTCCACTCCACACCTGATGTAGCTGATACGTTCATGGACCAGCAGGGGGCTCTCTGCAGGGGTTTAAAATTCACGGGGAGAGAGCCGGTGCTGGAGGGCAAAAGCAAGTCTGGGGGAGCAGCACTGACCTGTCTGTCCCCGGCTGAGCCCCACAATTTTTTTTTCCTGGGCTCAAAGGAGAAAGGAGCTTCAGGCAGAAATCCAAAGAACTCCTCTGTCCACAGCCTTTGTGAAAGCAACTTTTGGTGACTTTGAAGCAAAGCACAGCAGAAAGTAGAGGAGACGGTCCACTTGCCCCTCATGGTTCTGGTGCATCGTGGTCTTTAGGGGCTACGCCCAGGGTGGGCAGCATGGCATGGGGGCACACACTGGCAGGCATGGCGGCGGTAAGGTGGTCTTGAGTAGCTTTGTGAGCAATGCATGCTGATGAGGGGCTGGAGAGGAGAGGTGGGGGCGGGTAGATGTCCCTGAAGACCCTATAGTGTTACTCGTGAGCATATATGATCCAACCCTCAGAATCCCCTCCTGCCAGTACATGAGACACTCACCAGGCTGCATATCATGGTACTAAGGTATGGAGAGGGACAGGGAAAATGCAAGTTTCCACATAGCTGGGTAGTAGCTGAGCCAGACTACCTGGGGTCCAATTCTGACCTCACTATTTATTAACTGTGTGTCCTTGGTCACATCCTTTCACCTCTTTGTGTCTCAGTTTCCTCATCTGTAAAATGGGCCTAATAATGGCATCCACCTCACAGGGCTGTGCTGAGGTTAAATGAAGCAATGCAAGTAAAAGGCTTAGAATGGTCATATGTAGTACTGTAAGTGCTATGTGTATGCGCATACTGTAAGCGCTATGAGAGTATCTCCAACTGTACCCACAGCCTCAAGAGACTTGGGAAAGAACAGGAATGCAATAATAAATCCCACGGTCTCTGCTCTCAGGAGCTGACCTTAGGCTGTGGGACACAGACACGGATGTCATAAACGTGAAATAATCCATAGAAACATAGGCGGAGCAGCTATTGGGGAGGGGCCCCCTTCACAGAGGAAGACTAATTCCATCTAGGTATGAAATATGAGTAGAAGATCTGCAGATGAAAGTGGGGAGAAACACACTTTAGGGTGAGAGAACAGCGTAGACGAAGGCACGGGAACTTGAAAGTGTATTTGTATTGGTCACTAAAGAGTAATTCTGAGTAGAAGAGTCAATGGGGCAGGGGATGGGAGTGGCAGGAGATGGCCCTGGAAATCTGTGCTGTCATCGCCAGTTGTGACCAAATGACAGAAAGATCGAGACTGCATTGCTTTTGGCCTGGTGCGCCACTGAACTTTGATGCCTGCCTCATTTTTCCTCCCAGAAGGAAAAAGGAGTAAGCACCATCAATAGCTATCATCTCCAGGGACAGTATAAGAACATACCCGTCCAAGAGGGACTGGTTCATTCATTCACTCAACGAACATCTAGCCTGCGATACCAAAAGACGAATGCAACTGGTCAAATATACAGGAGAACTACGGACCGGGCAAGCCATGGCGGTGAAGAACTTGTGGCTACACAGCCAAAGGAAAGCAAACAAAGGAAGACAAAGGGGAGTGGTGGATGGGGCGCTACAGGCCGTCTGGGAGAGCAGAGGAGCCGGGCAGCGTGGAGAGGGATCAGAAGGATCAGAAGGGTGAAACAGGTTTGAAAAAAGTGAGAGAGAGAGAAAAAAAAGAGGGAAGCAGAAGGGTAATGCATGGGAATGCGATGAAAACGTGTTTGTGAGAAATTGAGAGGCAATGTCTGTGGACGTTTTGTTGGTTTGGCGGTGGGAAAAGAATTGTAACTATGCGTGGTAGGCAAATACCTCTGTACAATAAAATACCTTGTGAGAATGAACGTGCGGGCATGAGAGAAATCAAGCACAGTCTATCGGCAATGGTCCTGCCCTTGGGAGAAAGGCCAAGTATATATTCAAGGCAGTTGTTGCCAGAGTCTGCAAGCCCCTGGGGCATGTCGGAAGTCTGAGCCAGATGGGTTGTGTGTATCTCAACCTGGAATAGGCAGCTTTTTATCAGACTTTTCTGTCCAAAGGAGGGAGGTGCTGCTGCCCTCCTCTACGCGGAGCCCAGCCCTGGAGGTAGCTGGGCAGGCTGGGATTCTACTCTGGGGCCCACAGAGAGGTGGCTCCAGCTTCAGGCTCATCCCAGGGCAGTGCTCGCTTTGGGCGTGCTGCGCTGTTGGCTCCTGAGGCCCAAGGTGCGGGAACTTGAAAGTGTATTTGTATTGGGCACCAGTGAGTAATTCTGAGTAGAAGAGTCGATGGGGCGGGGGACGGAAGTAGCAGGAGATGGCCCTGGTAAGCTGGGTTGTCATCACTAGTTGTGGCCAAATGACAGAAAGATCGAGACTGCATTGCTTTTGGCCTGGTGCCCCACTGAATACCCTTTAGGGTGTGGTTTTCTCATGCTCTAGGAAGCCAAGGGTGCAGCAGCCAGATGCTGGCCCAAATCAGGAAACATTATCCACATATAAAGCCCTCAGAGATAAATCTGATGGGAGAGATGATCAGATTAAAATGTTGGGTTCTGTACTCGAGAGTGTGATAGTCATTTGGCCTAGGCACCAAGTCCTCCTTCTTCAAGTCCTCCCAGATAAGATGCTGCAGTTCAACTGCCTGAATGACCATCCTCACATCCCCATGGGGCAGGCTTGGGTCAGCAGAGCCACAGCTCACTGCCCCACCCACCCGACCGCCACAGCCTCTTTCCATCTCAGTGTCTTGCTCCAGCCTGGAGTCCTGAAGAGAATACTTTCCATGGTCCCTGGGATTGTGACACCCTCATTGTCACACCTTTGCCAAGTGAGCCTTCCAGGACTGGCCTGGGAAAGCACTTCTCTTTGTTCCTTGAGCTGCCAGCTTGTTTGACAGGCTCGGATCTGATCTGGCTGTTACAGCATCACTACTATCACCCTCCTCTGCCCTGCAATCCCTGTCCTCCCCTACCCCCCGCTTCTGTTCCCCTGCCCCAAAAGCAGCCAGTTGATTCCTTTTGGAGATGAACTCATTGTTGACTTTAACTCACTTCGATGTTTCCCAGGGAAGCATTCTGGCAGGAGGCCTGCCACAGCTCCTTGAAGAAGATAGCCAGGACAGGGCCAAGACTGGGTGCCAGGGGCCTCGGAACTGCCAAAATGCCTCCCATTTTATGGACAGGCCTGGCTCACCCTGAAGACATTCCAAGCATTTAATCAGCAGTCCATGGTACATATTGGGTTGCAGAGGGAGCCCTCAGAAGCCAGCCTTTTAGGAGACAAAACTCAGCCAGAGGAAGGAGCTGGTCTTCTCCATAGACCAGGCAGATGCTCGACAGATGGAAAAAGTGCCTCCCAATCACAAGAATCAATAACCAAAGGCTGACAGCTGCAGAGACCTGGCCTGAGGGGTCCCCCTGGGGACTTGGCTCTGCCTCTTTCCCACGCCAGACTGAGTCCAGCCAGGAATCCATCTCACCCACCTCCCTGCACCAAGCTCCGGGAGAGCGAACGAGCGAGGGAGGAACCATTTTTCACATACTTTCTCTTTCAAAACGTAGTCCTGTTTCGCAATTTCCTACTTAAGTTCTGGAAGGCTCTAGGGCAGAACCCAAGCCACCTTCTCCAGCCACTGGCCTGGGTCTCTTGTCACCAAGAACGTGGTAGGCTAGCAGTGACAGAGAAAGGAAGGGGCCCAGCTTTACTAACTCTCCCACTGTCCCCAATCCATGCCTGCTCACTCAAAGGTCTATTTAGTGTAGATCTCTCTCTCTCTCTCTCTCTCTCTCTCTCAGTAGAGACAAGGTCTCACTACGTTGCCCAGACTGGTCTTGAACTCCTGGCCTCAAGCTGTCCTCCTGCCTCAGCCTCCCAAAGTGCTGGGATTAGAGGCATGCACCAACATGCCCGGCCTCACATTCATGATGCAAAAGGAGCTTCAACCGAGCCTCCAGCCAAAACCTGTTCATTGTTCACCCTGTGTTGGCTTTCTCTTGGGAGAGCCAGGAGGTGTGCCACACCAAAGCAGGTGCACCCAACTCTGGTATGCTCACGTCTCAGCAACCCCTGAGGCATCTAATCTTCAGATCTTCTCTACTCCCCTATAACTAGGCTTTTGTTCTGGCTCACCTTTACTGGCAGCACTAGACAGTATTCCAGCCCTTTTGCAATGAATCCATTTAGTCCTTCAAAATGAAACCTGTTCTCTCTGATTGTTTTCCTCCTACCTTATCACAGTTCACTTGGGTTTCCACCTGTTGCCCATTTAAATCTGGTGGGGACCACAGCTGGAGGAGTGAAACGCAAAAAGCCAGCACCTGGGTTGCTGGCCCTGCATCAGGGACTTGTAATGGAGCCCAAGAAGCTGACCCTTTTCCTAAATTCCCTCTCAGTCCTCCTACACCAAACCAAACAAACCAGAAAGAAAAAAAATCCCCACTTAAATAAACAAATCCAGAAAACACAACCCCATCACCCAAAATATTGAAATGGAAAACAAATCTGCACTCTGGAGATTTGATCTGAAACATACCAGAGCTGGAACTGCGTACGGTGGCCAGAAATGTGTTAGTCTGGGCAAATCTGTGGCCCTGTAGAAGAAAAAGCTAACATTTTCCAAATAACAATGTGGGCACGTAACAACCGCATACAATCACATGCTGTTGTTGCCTAAACCTGGGAATAGGGTTAGGCAGCTCTATATCTTGACATAGATTCCCTCTCTCCAGCGCTCACTCACCCTAAAAAGCACAGGGTGTGATGTCTGGACCAACTCTGGGCTGCTCTCAGCGCTCATGGTCTCTTCCTCAGGTGGGTTGATTCCAGGATTGCGAGCAGGTTTTAAAACACACACCCCTCTCCAGCTCGAAACAGGACAGGGTGAGACAGACAGGAGCAGGTCCTGGTGGGGCTCACTGTTTTTTAGGAATGTACTGGAATCACATCTGAAAGCACACAGTGTATCAGTAGCAGATGGTCTTGCCAGTAATTCTGCAGATGCAGAAGCTCAAGTGTGATGTGTGCATCAGTGAATTCAGGATTTCCTGAAACCCATCCTGTGTTTCTTGTCTTAGCTGCCTGAAGGACTTCAGGAGCAGCTTTAGGTGGCTCAAAGATGTGATATAGAGAAACGGGTTGGCTCAGAGCATCACAGAGTTGATGGCAGGAGATACAAGAGGATCCAGCTCTTTCTTTGATGTTGCTAAGATTCTGGATTTCTGCTTTGATGTTGGTGTAGAGGAAAGCTTATGACAGTGCTTCTCAAATTGTTAAATATCTGCACAGATTTCCTAAGGGATCTTCTTACAAGGTAGATGCAGATTCTTTGGGTCTGGGTAGGGCCTGAGAGTCTGTATTTTTAGCAAGCTTCCAGATGAAGCCAAGGTCGCTGGTCCACGGCTACACTTTGAGTAGCAAGGACCTAAGGGTCAGGGACAAATCAGAGCCAAAGATGGCCAAAACATACTGGGACTGAGGATTGATGCCCGGAAGTGCAAAACAGGAGGACAGAGATAATCCATGGTGCACAAAAATAGAGTCAGAGGCTGAAGTGGGAACAGAGGAGGTCAGGGTGACAAAAAGAGGGACTGAGAAGGCAGAGTTAGAGATGCAGAGAGGGACAAAGGCAGAGGGAACAAACACAGAGATGGAAGATGGATAGGGACAGAGAGACTTGCAAAGACAAAGCCAGGGTCAAGGAGAGGAGACAAGGTAAAGAGTGAGGGAAGAGGGGCGGGGTGGCTCATGCCTGTAATCCCAGCACTTTGGGAGGCCAAGGCGGGCTGAGGTCAAGAGATCGAGACCATCGTGGCCAATGTAGTGAAACCCCGTCTCTACCAAAAATACAAAAATTAGCTGGGTGTCATGGCACATTCCTGCAGTCCCAGCTACTCAGGAGGCTGAGGCAGGAGAATCTCTTGAACCCAAGAGGCGGAGGTTGCAGTAAACCGAGATTGCGCCGTTGCACTTCAGCCTGGCGACAGAGAGAGACTCTGTCTCCAAAAAAAAAAAGTGGGGAAGAGGGGCTGGGGCTGGCTGTGGGCAGCCTGTGACTGGCAGTTAGATGACAGGTGTAGGCAGTACAGGACCTGCAGGTGCACAGACATGATCCCCCACTTTTCTCACCTCCCAGCCTCCCCACACCTGCATCACTCTCTTCTTGCTCCTGCAAAGCTGTCCCTCCTCATGGAACCTGCCGCTACTGACTTCCCCTTCTCTTGCCTGTGTACTCAACCACTTTCTCTTAAGTGCACGCCTCTAAGAAGGTTTTAAACGCCTTCAAGTCTTTCCCACCTAAAGAAAAAAGACTCTCTTGACTCATATTTCTTTCTAGCTCCTGTCCTATTTCTCTCTCCCCTTTGTACAGCTCAAGAGTTGTCTGCTTCCATCACCCTCCCCAAACGCCTCTGCAAAGGGTCTGTTGGCACCCAGGTTGCTCAGTCTAATGGTCACTTTCCAGTCTTCCTTTGCTTGATCTCTCCCTCCTCCTTGCTAGTTTCTGGGACTTGATATTCCCCTGGGTTTCCCCTTGCCTGCTCCTTCTTTAACTCATCCTTTGTGATCCGATCTTTATATTTAGAGGGCCTTTATATTAGAGCTGGGTGAAGACTGCTCTCTTCACCCAGTGCTGTCTTTTCAGTTGACCTCTTCCAAACCCACGGCCTCGATTGCCTTCTGCACACCAGTTTACATTCCAGCCCAAACTCTCCCTGTGCAACTAGACCTGTGTTTACATCTAAGCAACGTCTGCTCACCATCTTTACCGGGTCGAAACCAGATTTATGTTCTTCCTTCTTCTCCCAAACTGGTCTTCCTCATGGGTTTTGCATGTCAGAACACAGCACCGTCATCTGTCTGCGTGTTCAAGCCAGAAACAGGGATTTTGTCCTTGATAACTCCCTCCCAGTCTCTCCCTTCTTCCGTATCTAATGCATCAGCAAAGTCTGTCAACTTTGTGCCCCAAATACCTTTTGATTTTGCTCGATTCCCTCCATTTCCACTGCCACCACCCCAGTCCAAATCTCCAACATCCCTCACCTAGATGACAGCAACAGCCTCCTAAGCAGCCTGTCTCTCATCTGTCTTTCAAGCTACAGACAAAGTGATCTTTGCAAAATGCAATTCTGATTGTTTTGGCCTACTGCTTCAAACCCCTCAGCAGCCTCCCTTGGCTCTGAGAATAAAGGGCCAACACCAGGCAATCTTTCTAGAATCATCTGAACTCACTTGTCCTCCAGGCCTTCCAGCTATACAGGCTTCCTTTCAGCTCTTTGGCCAAGCTACTTTCTGCCACAGGACAGTTGCATGTTCTGCGTCTGTAGAACTCTGCTGTCCAACATGGTAGCCACTGGCCACATGTGGTCGTTGAGCATTTGAAAGATGGCTAGAGCAACTGACGAACGGAATTACTAATGTTATTTAATTTTAATCGATCAAATTTAAAATCTAAAAACGTATTTCATTCAGTTATTGAAAAACTGTTAAGAAGTGTTCTTAAAACAACTTGGGTATGGCTATCTTCTTTTTCAACTTTAGTTTTAATGCAGTGTCATTACGGATCCGGTATTTCTGGTGAAAATGTAGCATCCAAATTAAGATAGGCTGTGAGTGTAAAAATACACACAGAACATTGAACACTTAGTTTTAAAAATGTAAAACATCTCACTAATCATTTTTTACCTTGATTGCATGTTAAAAAGATAATACCTTGGGTCAGGTACAGTGGCTTATGCCTATAATCCCAGCACTTTGGGAAGCCAAGGTGAGAGGATTGCTTGAGGCCAGGAGTTCAAGATCAGCCTGGGCAATATAGTGAGACCTCATCTCTATGAGAAAAAAAAAAGTAGGGGGGCCGGGCGCAGTGGCCCACGCCTGTAATCCCAGAATTCTGGGAGGCTGAAACGGATCATCTGCAGTTGGGAGTCCAAGACCAGCCTGACCAACATGGAGAAACCCTGTCTCTACTAAAAATACAAAATTAGCCGTGCATGGTGGCACATACCTGTAATCTCAGCTACTCAGGAGGCTGAGGCAGGAGAATCGCTTGAACCTGGGAGGCGGAGGTTGCAGTGAGCCAAGATCGTGCCACTGCACTCCAGCCTGGGCAACAAGAGCGAAACTCCGTCTCAAAAAATAAAATAAAATAAAATAAAAATAACACTTTGTATATATATATAGTTAAGTAACAGACATAATTAAAATTAACTTCATCTTTTTCTTTTTCCTTTTTATACTGTGGCTACTAGAAAAAATTTTTTTTGGTTTGTTTTAGAGATGAGGGCCTCACCATGAAGCTCAGGATAGTCTCAAACTCCTGGGCTCAAGTCATCCTCCCATCTTTGCCTCCCAAAGTGTTAGGATTACAGACGTGAGCCACCCTGTCTAGCCAAAAAGTCTGAATTACATATGTGGCTCACATATTTCCATTGGACAGCACCTGTCTTTGTTTTAAATCCTTCTACCCATCCTTCAGAGTTTGGCTCAAATATCACGTCCTCTGAGAAGCCTCCCTGAGAGGAAGTATTTTATTTTTATTCTGTTGTACGCACTTTCCTAGCTGTACATAGATGCCAGTGGCTGCCTGCCCTTGGCTGCATCCTTTTGTAGTTATATATGCGTTTGTACGATTCCTTGGTGCATGCCTATAATTTTCCCCACCAACCTCCAAGCTCCGAAAGAGCAAGGCCTGTGTTTGGCTCCTCCCTAGAAACCTAGCACCTAGTCCAGAGCCTGGTATACACTTCAGAATGCCACAAAGAATCATTCCATCCACTGCCCTGCCTTTGGACAGGACTGTCCCCAACCATCACTGGGAGCCTATGCACCCATTTCCCCCAGCAGTGCCACTAGCCCTTCAGAATATAGATTCCGCTTCTCCCAGATGGAAAGTCCTCCTTTATAGCTGACCAGAATCCCTCCTGCTGCAAGATGGCCAGGGCCCTTTGTCCCATCCTTTAAGGGGAATTACGGCAGCACTTCTCACATTTGGATAACACGCCAATCATCAGGAATTTTGTTACAATTCAGACTCTGGCTCACCAGGTCTGGAATGAGACCTGAGATTCTCATTCCTAACAAGCTGCCCTGTGACAACACTGCTGCCCCGGGCCACACTCTGAGTAACAAGGATATAGAGAGCCTGTTTACCACCCTCAGAGCATCCCCTATGTTTTCTTCCTTCTCTGCATGACCCTCTACTCAGCAGGCTATTTGGGGTCTCTTGAAATGCCCTGTCCCTTCTTGCTCCCACGAATACCTTGCCAATCCTCACACCTGCAAAGGAATGTGGTGCCTGTGGCTACTGCTGTCATTGATTTTTTGGTTTTAATTTGAAATAAACCTTTAAGCAGTTTTCAGAGTCAGGTTAGCCCTGATACGTATCATGGAAGGGTAACAATACTCTCCAACGATAAAGTCACACAGCTGGGAGTGCCGACCAGGGTGGGAAGAAGGCTTCTCCTCGGGTCACCAGCAGTCCTCAAGCTTGACTCCCGTCTACCACACCAACTGGCCCAATCCCAGCAGCTTCTCCAGAAGGCTCCCCTCTGCAGTTTGGTCTCAGATGTGGGAAGCATTGTCTCTGACATGTCCACTGGGAGCCCTGGAAACCAAGTGTGTACTGCTGGGCCCGAGGGATGGAAGTGTCTTCTGGTGGCCTCAGGGGTGTGTGTGTGTGTGTGTGTGTGTCTGTCTGTCTGTGTGTACATGCACACACATGTGTGCATGTATGTATGGTTGTCTATGTGGACAGGAGTTTGAGTCGTGTGTCTTGTGTCTATGTGTGAATGGATGGATGGAGTGTGTGTGTATGCTTTGCCTCCGACATTCCAGTTCAGGAAAGCTTTAATCACACAGAGCAGCACTGAACTCTTTCTGCACGGGCCTGAAGGCTGGACAACGTCCCTAGGTGGGCCCTGCAGATGTGAGCGGCCCCACCGTCCCTTGCTGCTGCTGTTGCTGCCCCTTGCGTCTTCGAGAGCCAGTGCCCACTTCCTTGCCCTCCTTCCTGGCCAGGTTCCTGTTGGCATTCTCCCGCCGGCCCTGGCCTCCCTTCCTCCTCTTCTGCCCTGCAACAACCAAACAGCAGGAAGAATCAACAAAGGATATGCGGAGAGGCCCTGGGCATGGCCACAGGCCGTAAGAGGGGAGTGTGAGGAAGCCAGGAAGGGGAGGCAGGGAGGAGGCTGGAGATGCTGCCCTTAGGTAGCTGGGTCATCGTGACCTCCTCTGACAGCAGCCACTTCAGAGGACCCTGCGGCATGGGCACTGGAAGGCATCCCAAGAGTCCTTTCACCCCCTAACCCTCAAGGCACACAAGACATCATCCTCTTCCTCATGGGTTCCTCAGACCTTGGATCCCAGTGGACCAAGAGCACTTCCCAGGTGTTCAGTGCGCCCTCAGAACAGGCAGGACTGCCCCCATCCCCTACGCGCCATCAGCCACGTCTGGGGCCAGGCAAGAGCAGCAGCCACCTCCTTGCCAACTGCAGGCTGTGTGACTTTGGTGGAATCACTACACCCCTCTGGGTCTTAGTGCCCCCTTTCCATCCACAAATCAGGCCTCCAAGGGGCCTTCTAGTATGAACATCCACTACCTAAGAAGAAATGGGGAAACTGGAAGGATATTGATCACAGAAGCTTCCAGCTTCTACCATGCAGAGTACTGGGGCCCTGTTCTCTGTCAGGACTTGACATCTGGATTGGACAGCATGAGGTCTTGAGTTGCAGGTGCCCCATCTGGACTTGCCCTGAAGCCTTCTCCTGACAGCAGGCAGCAAGCAGAGGTGGTGGGACCCGCCGTAGCCGGTGCCTGAGCTCTGACCCCAGGGAGGCGGAGGCTGCAGCTCACCCTCAGGACACGGCACCCTCCTCACTGTGCACCTCCGGGTCTCCTTGGTGTCCGAGCAGGCAGAATGGTCCCCCCCAGGGGCCTGGAGCACCCTGCGTGTCCGCTCCTCGAAGCCCCTCCGGAAACCACAGAGCTTCGTCTTCTTCGAGCAGGGTCCCCAGGGGGACCACTCGCTCATTTCACATTGCACTAGCAGGAAGAGAAGGGAAGAGAGAGAAGAACAAGGACAAGAGGGTCAGGTCTCCAACCCTGGCCCAGAATACCCCAGCGGAGTGCCTCCCACTTGCCTTCTGCCTGGACCTCAGGCTGCAGGTATCTTTAGTCCGGAGGGCAGAAAAGTCCTTGGAGACCCAGAAAGGAGTGTAGGATCTCTCCCTGCACCGTGCCCCAGCCCACCGCTCTCTGGCCAGATGCCTACCTGGCTCCTCCTCCTGGGGTCCTGGACCCTCTGCCCACAGTACCTGCCATGGCTTACCAGGACTACTGCACTCCATGGTGCCATTGGCAGCTGAGGAGCCCTCAGGACAAGCTGGATAGCAGCGGCCCTTGTGCAGGTACAAGCCCTCCTTGCACTTGGTGCAGAAGTTGTGGCTGAAGCAGGCCTCGCAGTGCTCGATCTTGCATTCTGAGGAGAGGACAGATTGGGGGCCTCTGGCCCAGCCTGGAGGGAACGTTTCCCTGCATCCCCAGCCCCAAGCCCCTCCCTTCCATCCACACCCACCAACATGGAGGGCAGGACCTGGCCTAGAGCTGCAGTTGCTGCGGAGGACTCTGGGGAGGTCAGGGAAAGGAAGGGCAGCGGCAGGCCGGCCAGGGAAGGAGCTGGAGCGGTTGTTCCTGAGAGCTGGCTGGGACTCTCACTACCGTCAGCCAACTCGAACTCGAACCCAGGCTCCATCCCTGGAACCCAAGGTGACACTCCAGAGAGCAGTTTCGGAGGAGGAGGGTGGGACCCTCTGGGCTTGGTGGGGTGGGACAGGAGTGTTTTATTATCTCACAGCGTCCAGAGGGCCACCCTAAACAGAGTTGAACTGAGGGACAGAACGACCCCTAGAGAGTGGCTTTGTGATCTCTTCCCTCACTGCTGGGCATTACAATGTCCCAAACTGTGGTTCTCCTCCTGCCTGGGGCAGAAAGAATCAGGGCAGAGGAGGGGGAAGCGATCCCAGGGCAAATTCCTCTCCCTCTGCAAGGCTGAGTTCCAGGAACCACCTTGGTAGGACTCCTGGGTCCCTCCCTGATTCCCTGCTGCCAGTTCCCTCCTTTAGGGGAATGGGGGCAGGGTGGGTCCTACAGGGCTTGGCTGGAAGGAGGCAGGGTCTTTCACAATCTCTGCTTCGCAGAGTGCAGGCGGGGCTGACTTCCTCCCAGGTTCTGGCACCTGAAGCCCACGCTGCCGGTTTTCTAGAAGCTGGTGTAGCCAAGAGCTCCCGACCCTAAGCACCCAAGGACCAAGAGGACAGCTTCCAGGGTCCCACCTCCATCCTCAGAAACTCCCATGTCCTCCATGCTTGTCTCAGCCTCACGTCTCTCCTTCCCTCCTTCCTTCCCTCCCTAGTGCTCTGATTCCTGGGTTTGGTTGCCAGTCAATTAAGAACAAAAAGAAGAACAATAGCAGCTACCATTCATTGAGTGCCAGACACTAAGCCTTTACAGGCGTGTCTCACAACAACCCTAGGGGGTAAAAACTCTTAAAGATGAGGCATTGAGAGCTTGAGACATGCTGAAGGTCACGCAATGAAGAAGTGGCAGAGTTGAGCTCAGAATCCAGTCTAGTCTTGGGCCAGTCATTTACCCTCCAGGCCTCAATGCTGTCAGCCCCGAAAAGGGCACCATCCCTTGGGTCCTGTCTCCCTCCCAATGTTGTTGTGAGGCTCAAATGATATGAGACCTGCAAATGCATTCTAAATGGGAAGGCATGAACAGGTGGTGGGGGCATTGGCACTGCTCCCTTGAATGTGCTCACACGTGTCTCCAGCACATCGCAGGTGCAGCTCCATAGAAGGGGTGGAGATATGACGGCATGTGCCTTGGAGCACGTGGAACTGCAGCTGGTGTGGAAATGGGGAGCCAGCAGGCCAGGGAGAGGAGAGAATGGAAGAGCAGGTTTTCTGGGCTTGGATCCCCTGTAGCCCATGTGGAGCTAATGGTGGTTTTCAAGCAGAAGTGTGATAGAGTAAGGTGTGTGTCTCAGAATATGATGGGAAAGGGTGTGTGTCTCAGGAATGTGATGGGGTAGGGTGTGTGTCTGAGGAGTGTGATGGGGTAGGGTGTGTGTCTCAGGAGGGTGATGGGACAGGGTGTGTGTCTCAGGAGTGTGATGGGGTAGGGTGTGTGTCTCAGAATGTGATGGGGTACGGTGTGTGTCTGAGGAGTGTGATGGGGAGGGGTGTGTGTCTCAGAATGTGATGGGACAGGGTGTGTGTCTCAGGAGTGTGATGGGGTAGGGCGTGTGTCTCAGAAGTGTCTTTCTGACTGCAGTGCAGAAGGTGGGTTTCAGGGAAGCAGAGGAAGGCTGGGGGATGGATGTACAGGCTATTGCAATGGTCCGGGAGCAAGGTGCTGGGAGCCTGGGATGACAGTGGCAGTGAGGACTGAAAGGTGATGACAGGCAGGCTCTGGTGATTTGATGGATGGGGTGGGAGAGGTTGGCACTCAGGGCTATGGCTTGGGTGACAGGTTGGGACATGGAGGCTGACCTGTGGGAATAGAGGTAGGGGCAGGTGTGGAGGGAGGAGATGGGGTTCTGCTATTTACACACCAAGTTGGAAGTGTGCAGCTGGATACTTGAATTTGAGCCTCATCTCCTCTCCTCAGAGCCCCCTCTGCTCCTCTCACCCATCACCAGTGGTTCAAAGCACCCTTCCCGAGTCCAGAGCTTCTAGAGCCCCCGCCCCTGACAGCCCTGCCCACACTCACTGATGCACTTGTTCATGTCAGGGTTGCGGGCGTCGAAGTATCCAGGTGGGCAGGACGGCAAGCAGACGCCCACCTGGCGGATGTCGTTCCTCTCCAGCAGGATGAACAGCTTGGGTGAGCACTTGAGGCAGCCGTTGACTTCGGAGCAGAGCTCACAGCCTTTGGCACAGGCCTGGCTCCCCTCAGCACTGACTGCAAAGGTGGAGCAGGGATGAGAAGGCGGCCGTGGGAGGGAACCTCGCCTATCCAGATTCCCACAAGGACTGGAAGTGAATAGATCGGCGTTTCCTTCCGCAGAAGGAATATGCTTCTCAGAAAGCACAGGCCAGGCTGGCAGCTCTCTGCAAGGCTGCTTTATATGCTTCCCAGTACCTTTTCTCCAGAGAGCTAGCACTGATGCTGTCCCGCGTGCCTCCCTAGCTCCAGGCACAGCACAAGCTCACCCTCTAGGCTGGCTCCACCATCCCCAGAGAAGCAACCCAAGCTGAACCCTTCCTGGAACTTATCCATTCTCCCCAGAGCACAAAACATTCAGCCTTAGGTATGGAAGGAGGGTTTTTTGAATCTCTGAGAGGTGGGTGCAGTGGCTCACGCCTGTAATCCCAGCACTTCGTGAGGCAGAGGCAGGTGGATCACAAGGTCAGAAGATTGAGACTATCCTGGCCGACATGGTGAAACCCTGTCCCTACCAAAAATACAAAAATTAGCCGGGCGTGGTGGCAGGCACCTGTAATCCCAGCTACTCAGGAGGCTGAGGCAGGAGAATCGCTTGGGAGGCGGAGGTTGCAGTGAGCCAAGATTGTGGCACTGCACTCCAGCCTGGGCAACAGAGCGAGACTCTGTCTTGAGAAATAAAAATAAATCTCTGAGAAAGCTTTAAGGGCAAGAGGGATAAAGAGTAAAACAGAAAAAGGCTGCCTTCCCTTTTCAAAAACAACTGGAATAATCTATGCCTAGAACAGGGGTCTCAACCACAGATGATTTTGCTCCCCAGGGGACATTTGGCAATGCCTAGAAACCTTTTTGATGATCACACCTGGGGAGAGGGGTTGTTACTGGCATCAAGTGGGTAGAGACCAGGGATGCGGCTAATCACCCTACAATGCATCGGGCACAACAAAGAATCATCTGGTCCAAAATGTTAATGGCATGGATGTTGAGAAACCCCGGCTCAGAACCATCCTTTGAAGCCAGGCACGGTGACTCACACCTGTAATCCCAGCATTTTGGGAAGCTGAGGCAGGCAGATTGCTTGAAGCCAGGAGTTTGAGACTGGCCTGGTCAACATGGTGAAACTTCATCTCTATTAAAAACACAAAAATTAGCCGGGTGTGGTAGCACATGCCTGTAATAACAGCTACTCGGGAGGCTGAAGCAGGAGAATCATTTGGAACCCGGGAGGCGGAGGTTGCAGTGAGCTGAGATTGTGCCACTGCACTCCACTACAACCTGGGTGACAGAGCAAGAATCCATCTCAAAAAAAAAAAAAAAAAGAGAGAAAGAAAGAAAGGAAGGAAGTCAGGAAGGAAGGAAGGAAGGAAGGTAAAGAACGAAAGAAAGAAAGAAAAAAGCAACCATCCTTTGGGGCTTCATGGTCTTCCATTCCAGCACCGAGTCTCAAGATCTTTGATCTCACTTACTTGTTTCATCCTCATGGAGCCCCTTCCATGGACCTTGCGCAGTGTGACCCCTGGGCAGAGGCATATAAGCCACTCTGCAGAGGAACTGATCTTTCAGTGGAGCAGACAGACCCCAAATAGGTGAATGCTGAGAGCTACAGAGCCAAGCCATAGTGGACCCAAAAAGAAGGAGGGAAACAAGCCACAAAGGAGGTGTCACTAGGACCAAGTCTTAGAGAATTTGTACAGATTTGTCCTTTAGGAAATAGAACTAAGGGCACCAGGGAGCAGGACCACAGAGGTGTAAAACTGGCAAAAGACAGAATTGCAGATAACTTGGGGTGGAGATGGGAATGGGAGGGGAGCAGTGAAAGGTAAGGTTTTCTATCTTTATATCATGCTAAGGAACTTGAACTTGATCCTGCCAGATGGCATTTCCCAAAAAGTACTCCTTACAAGTTGATTCCCCCAAATGTGAATAGGAGAATGTGGGGGAAAGGCTACTGTATCAGGTAAGACCAGGAGCCCGTGGGTCAACCAAATCTAAACAGATTTCTTTACTGCAGGCCTTCTTTCAAGCTTTATTACTCTCCTTTGCACACCGACTCTCTAAGCGGGGGCAGAGTGAGCTGCATTTCCCAAGCATTTTGGCCACAGAACACTTGTTTCGGGACCTTCTCAGACTGTTTAGACATCAGGGAGCCATTAGAACATTTTAAGCAGGGATAAAACCTGGTCCAATTTACGTGTTGGGAAATTTTCTCTAGTAGCCAGGGTGGAGACCAGAGATGGAAGGACTGTTTGGGAGGAAGCTGACTAGATCATCCAGGTGAGAAAGGTGAGAACGTCTCAAAATTATGTTCCAAAGGGATAGAGGGGATAACAAGAGATTTGAGAGACACTTAGGAAATGCAACCAGTAGGCAGGCCATGGTGGCTAACAGGCAGAGAGGAAAGAGGCATGGGGAGGAGCCTGGGGTAGTTCCCAGATGTTTGGCCTGGGGTGTGGGTGAGCTGTGGGGCCACACATAAAAAGAAGCCCATGGAAGAGAAGCAAGATGAGAGGGAAGGAGAGGAAGGAAAAGTAGTTACTTGGGGTGGAGATGGGAATGGCAAAAGATAAGGTATCCGGTCTTTATATCACGCTAAGGAACTTTAACTTGATCAAGGAGGGCAACAAGAGCCGGGCAGCAGCTGGTCGCAGTGGCTCACACCTAGAATCCCAGCACTTTGGGAGGCTGAGGTGGATGATCACCTGAGGTCAGGAGTTCGAGACCAGCCTGGCCAACATGGCAAAATGCTATCTCTACTAAAAACACACAAAATTATCTGGGTGTGGTGGCAGGTGCCTGTAATCCCAGCTACTCGGGGGGCTGAGGCTGGAGAATCACTTGAACCCGGGAAGTGGAGGTTGCAGTGAGCTGAGATCGCGCCACTGCACTCCAGCCTGGTGTGCAAGCGATAGAGCAATACACCTTCTAAAAAAAAAAAAAAAAAAAAAAGAGCCAGACGTTGAGGAGCTACAGACACAGGCAGAAGGCAGAGAGCTGGGGAAAATCAGAACAGAGATGGTGGGAGATGGTGCAGGGTAGTGGACCCAGAGCCCAGGCTTCAGAGTCAGTGGGACCTGAAGCCAGATTCCCAGTCTGGGAACCTGAGCAAAACAATGAATCTTGTGTGCTTCCCTGAAAAGGGGAGATGGGGATGTCCACTCTGGACAACTGCTGGGTGAGTCTATGCTCCAGGAATCATTCCTGGTTTCAGAACAGGAGAACATGGAGGAGTGAGGAAGGAGAGCAGCCGAAGGAAGGAGGGTGATAACAAACACCAGCTTAACACAACAACACTGCAGTCACCACAATGGCAGCAGTGTGTCACTAAATGTTGGGCACTAACTCTGTGGCAGGCACCGTTCTCAGTGCTTGACAAGTATCACCTCATTTAATCCTTACAACAGCCCATGAAGTAGGTACTATTGTTATTTTAAAGAAATTTATAATCCACTTTTCTTTTTTCAGACAGAGACTCACTGTGTCACCCAGGCTGGAGTGCAGTGGTACAAGCTTGTCTCACTGCAACCTCTTCGACCCGGGTTCACACGATTCTTCTGCCTCAGCCTCCCGAGTACCTGGGATAAAAGGAACTTACCACCATGCCGAGCTAAATTTTTGTATTTTTAGTAGAGACGGGGTTTCACCATGTTGGTCAGGCTGGTCTAGAACTCCTGACCTCAGGTGGTCCAGCTGCCTTGGCCTCCCAAAGTGCTGAGATTACAGGCATGAGCCATCGCACCTGGCCTAATATGCAGAATTTTATAGATGAGGGAATGGAAAGGTACATTACTTGGACAAAATTTCTCAGCCAGTATGTGTTTCAGGCAGAGGAGACAAAAGTATAGAGAGACAATATAGAGGACAATATGAGATGGCATGGACGCTGAAAGTATGTTTAGACTATATATTTTTTGAAAATGGAATTTACAGACAGGGTGTGGTGGCTCACACCTATAATCCCAGCAATTTGGGAGGCTGAGGTTGGCAGATCGCTGCAGCCCAGGAGTTTAAAGACCAGCCTAGGCAACATAGGGAGATCCTGTCTCTACTACAAAAAATAATAATAGACTGGCCATGGTGGCTCACACCTGTAATCCCAGCACTTTGGGAGGCTGAGGCAAGGAGTTCAAGACCAGCCTGGCCAACATGATGAAACCCAGTCTCTTTATTTTTTTTTTTTAAAGATGGGGTTTCACCATGATGGCTTGGCTGGTCTTGAACTCCTGACCTCAGGTGATCCACCCAACTCAGCCTCCCAAAGTGCTAGGATTACAGGCATGAGCCACTGCGCCCGGCCGAAGAAACCCCGTCTCTACTAAAAATACAAAAATTAGGCAGGTGTGATGGCATACACCTGTAATCCCAGCTACTTAGGAGGCTGAGGCATGAGAATCATTTGAACCCGGGAGGCAGAGGTTGCAGTGAGCCAAGATCACTTCTGCACTCCAGCCTAGGTGATGAGCGAGACTCTGTCTCAAAATAATAATAATAAAATAAAAATAATAATCACGATTGTTCTTGTTGGTATAATTATTGAATGGGCAAAAATACTCCAAATGCAGCATTGGAGTTATGAGGGAGCCCTTGGGATTATTTTTCTGCTCTGGGCCTTTACTCAGCTGTGTTACAAATTCATGAGTCATTATAGATTTTAGGCACACCTTCCACCTCAAAGATACTAAATTGTCTACAACTCACTGTTTTTATTTAATTCATTGTTGAAATGAATGCGCCCTCTAGGTTTTTGCCTTAGTTTCAGTAACGGCCATGATCCCGGCATCCCATTTGCAGTCCTCTCAAGCTATGCTGTCATACTCATTTATTCCTTCATTATCCCCTGTGTTAAGAACATGTTTGCAAAAGGCACCATTTCAGACCCGCTGCCCACCTCCCATTCCACCAGCAACAATTCCCCTTGTGCATTTTTCTTCAGCTCTGTCAATGGCACAGCAGAGGAAGTGTGGCACACCCGGGGAAGGGAATCTGGAATCAGGTCAGCATGGCGGGGCCGTGGAGTGAGTGATGAGGCAGGAAGCTGGAAAGGGAAGCAGGGGCTGGATGAGGAAGGGTCTTGAGCCCGGATGGAGGAGTTCACACCCTATCCCGAAGGTCATAAGGAATCGGTGGGAAGTTTACAAGAGACATGGTCAGGATTCCATTTTAGAAAGATCACTCAGTAGAGAATGGATTGTCCGAGGGCAAGAGTGGAGACAGGAAGACTCCCAGGCTAGAACTCCAAGCCAGTAGAGCTGGGCTGAGCCAAGGAGAGGGGAGGGAGTAGACACATGTGAGTTGGTCAGGCAGCAGGGTCAACAAGATGGGGTGACACATTCAACAAGAGGGGGTGAGGGGCAAGCACAAGGTGACCTCGAGATGCTGGGCTCCTGTAACAGCTCTTCCCTGGGAGAGGGGCCACAGGAGGTGGAGGGGGTTTGGGAAAATGATGAGTAGCTAAGTATTAGCATGTTGAGTTTGCGGTTCCTGTGGAGCATCCAGGGAATGATGTCTATTAGGCAATTGAACACGTGGGTCTGGACCTCAAGAGAACTATTTTGGCTGGAGATTCAGACGTGGAGTTCTTTCTTTTATTTTTTCTTTCTTTTTTTTTTTTTTTTGAGATGAGATCTCACTCCGTTGCCCAGCCTGAATTGCAGTGTCACAATCGTAGCTCACTGCAGCCTCAAACTCCTGGGCTCAAGGGATCCTCCTGCTTCAGCCTCCCTAGTAGCTAGGACTACAGTCAGATGCCACTATGCTTGGGTGAAAAGAGGTGACGTTCTTAACATCAAAGAGTCCTCAAAGGCATGCCAGTCCATGAGATGGCAAGAAGAGTGGGTCTAGAGTGAGAAGAGGAACGGGACGTTGAAGAGAAGGTTGGAGAAGTCTTAGGTCCACGAAGAGGCAGAGAATGAGCAAACAGAAAGACAGGGGGCCCTGAGAAGTACATTGCATCATGGGAACCGAGAGAAGAGGACACTCGGAAGAGGGAGGCATCAGCACGCCAATTGCTTCTGAGAGGTCATGTGAGCCCAATTGGGTGGGGGCAACCCTGGTAAGTGCAGTGTCAGTGGGGTGTTGGGATGGACAGCAGGAGGCAGTGGTTGAGCAGTGAAAGGAAGGTCAGGAAGCAGAGAGAGGAAATCCTTTTTTTTTTTTTTTTTGAGATAGAGTCTTGCTCTGTTGCCTAGACTGAAGTGCAGTGGCACAATCTCAGCTCACTGCAACCTCCACCTTCTGGGTTCAGGTGATTCTCCTGCCTCAGTCTACTGAGTAGCTGGGACTACAGGCGCCCGCCACCACGTCTGGCGACTTTTTGGATTTTTGGGAGAGACAGGGTTTCACTATGTTGGCCAGGCTGGTCTCCAACGCCTGGCCTCGTGATCCACCCTCCTCGGCCTCCCAAAGTGCTGGGATTACAGGTGTGAGCCACAGCACCCGGCCAAGCCCCTTCTTTTAAGAAGTGGCTGTTGGCTAGCGTGGGGGCTCACACCTGTAATCCTGAGATGTTGCAGCTGGAGGATTGATTGAATCCAGGATTTCAAGGCTGCAGTGAGCTGTGACTGAGCCACTGCACTCCAGCCTGGGTGACACGGCAAGATCCTGACTCAAAAAAAAAAAGAAGCTGATAGTTAGATCTGTGGGAGCAGAAGAGCCTGGATGGTGCCGTGGGCAACACCTGCATTCAACAGCTAGGCAGAGGAAGAGGGGCTCGAGAAAGACGTGGAGAAGGACTGTTGGAGAGCTGGGGGGAGTCTGAGAGAGGTGCCAGGAGTCAGGTGGAAAGGGGAAAGTTCTTCAGGGACCAGAGCTGGGAGGAAGCAAGGTCCGTGAGCTTTGAAGCGAATCTGTAAGACTTGACTCTCAGTGATCACCAACTGGGTGACCTTGAGAAGGGCGGTTTTGGTGGAGAGGTGGAGATGAGAGCCAAACCACCATGGGCTTCGGAGTCAGTGGAAGGGAAGGAGTGGAGATAACACAAGGAGGGAAACAGAGAAAATCAGAGATCACAGATGGAGAAGGGGCGAGCACGGCTGGGGGTGGGGAATGTGATTACAAGACTCAGAGGCAGTGGACATTGATGGAGTAGAGACCCAAGGACACGAGGATACAGGAGTGTCACGACACAGGCTCAGACAGTGAGGCTGGCCATGGTTAGCAGGAGGAACCAGGGGCTGCAGTCAGGGACAAGGGGCTCAGAGAGGGTTTGGGGGCTCAGAAAAGGAATGGGGGCTCAGTGTTAGGCAGGGGTCAGTTCAACAAGGAAAGGGATGTTTATTAAGGGGGACAGGAAGCACAGGGTGTTCTCAGCTCGGAGAGGCAGTGAGGAGATTGGGGGGATAGAAGAGAGGGCTCCACAATGGGAATGTGGCCTTGAAGGAAGGATCCAAGGAAGATGGTACATATTTGGGGGAACGCATAATTATTTAGAGAGGGAAAACTAAGGCTCATTCATTCCGCAGATGTTTACTGCACACCCCACAGGTGCTCAGGACTGTTAAGAGCTGGAACGTGGAGGTATAGCCACAAAAGCCCACCCAGGATGAGGGAGGCAGGGCTGATCACACATCTGGATGCAGAGAGGCAGAGGGCATTCCCTGACCCAGAAGCCTAGAGGAGGAGCATGTCCCGCACAGGAGGAACAGCCAGTGCAAAGGCTCTGAGGCACTGCATGTCCTGGATCGACCATGGCTTGGAAAATAGGGCTTTATATAGCTGGGTGCAGAGGCATGTGCCTGTAATTCTAGCTACTCGGGAGGCTGAGGCAGGATCACACGAGCCTAGGAGTTGCAGGCCAGCCGGGGCAACATAGCAAGACCCCGCCTCAAAAGAAAAAAGGAACACAGGGCTTTATATATTCTCTTGGTGAGGAAAGCAACCAGTGGAAGGGCATCATCAGGTTGGTAGCTTAGAAAGCTCCCTTCTAGCTGGGCACAGTGGCACACACTGTAGTCCCAACTACTCAGGAGGCTGAGGGGGGAGGATACCTTGAGCCCAGGAGTTTGAGACCAGCCTGGGCAACATAGTGAGATGACGCCCCTGTCTCTAAAAGAAAAGAAGGAACAAAAGCAAGAATGCTCCCTCCTGCTGCTGTCTGTTATGGGGGCTGTGTGGGGGTGGGAGGTGGCCTTGCAGGACCATAAGCCCGGCTGAGGAGGCTGGGTGGACTCAGCGGGGGTGAGGGGTGCTTGCAGGGGAGGGAGCCTCCTTCCTGGTTTCTTCAGCACCCCCAGCTCCGCCCTCCCCCCCAACCTCCCTCAGCCCCCAAGCACCCTGCTCTCCAGCCCACTTCACTGAGCCAGCAGGCCAGGGCTGTGCCCTTAATCCCCCCTCTCCAAGCCTCCTTCATCCTGTGCAAAGCCCTTTCAAGTTGCTGTGGCTATGATGAGGCATTGCTTCGGGGCAGCCACATCCCCTGAGGAAGGACCTGGACCACAGCCCCTCCTCCCCAGGGGCTTCACTTCACCCAGTTCCCAATTTCTTCATCCTCAGGAATCTTTCTTAAGCTAAAAATCTGATGGTTTTACACCGCTTCCTGATATCTATCAATCAGTGGCTCCCATCACTTACAGAATCAAGACCCAGCTCCTTGCCTGACCTAAAAAGCTTTTGTGGGCCTATCCCACCCACTTCACCCTTCAGCACCACCCCTAAGCAATATCAAACCATTTTTGTTTCTCTGGACACATCACACTGTCTCACACCTGTGTGCCTTTGTTCAGGTTGGTCCTTCTGCCTGGAACACTCTCCGCCTCCTCTTGAGCCTGACCAACTCCCTCAAGCCTCAGAATTAAAGTCACCTTCTCCAGGAAGCCTTCCTGATCTCACCTCCCTGCAAAATCTCAATGGAGTATTTTTCTGTGTTCCCACACCCCCAGTACTTGAATCTGTCATGGTGAACGTCACCTTATATTGTTATTATCTGCTAATATGTCTTTTTCTCTCAATAGAAAGAGCTTTGGCAGGCAGAGCCCATCACATCTGAATGGGAGCTCAGTAAAAGATAAGGCTCTACAAGGGTATAGGGTTGAGGATATGTGAATGAGACAGAGGCTTAAGATGAGGGGTAGTGTATGGATGAATCTTAATAAATATTCATTACAGTGGCGGGACCAGGATGGAACAGGGATGAGGGACTCAGGTGGAATGGGTTAGGGACAGGGGCGGGTGGAGATAACTCACCATGACCCAGAGAGTGATGATCTTGGTTCTGGGGTGGGATCTAGTCTTGGAGGAACTGGATTCGGTAAGAGAGCCCTGAGTTCAGTTGGTGATGGTAGGAGGATAGGGAGCGGGGCCTCAGCATGGAAACTGAGGAAATGAGTAGGGCAGGGCCCCTCTCAGGCCAAACGCTGTCCCAGGAGGTGGATCTATTCCTGTGGCTTCCTGGGACCTGCACATTCAGCAAGCCCTGGGCATCTGGGCGTGTCCCACTGGGAGGACCCAGGATTTTTTCTGAAACAGAGTCTCTCTCTGTCACCCAGGCTGGAGTACTGTGGCACGATCTCGGCTCACTGCAACCTCCACCTCCAGGGTTCAAGCGATTCTCCTGTATCAGCTTCCCAAGTAACTGGGATTACAGGTGCACACCACCAGGCCAAGCTAATTTTTGTATTTTTAGTAGAGATGAGGTTTCACCATGTTGGGCAGGCTGGTCTCAAACTCCTGACCTCAGGTGATCCGCCCGCCGCAGCCTCCCAAAGTGCTGGGATTATAGGCGTGAGCCACCATGCCCAGCTGTTCTTAGGATTCTTTAGCTCAACTGTGAGCTTAGTTTAGATCCTCACTTTTTCTTACCTGGACCGTTTGCCTCCCACCTCAAGCCACCTCCCACACCCTCTATGCAGCTGGGCTCTGGGCCCCCTGATGAAAGCCTCAGTGGCTCCTCACCACCCATAGCTGGAGTCAGGCCAAGCCCAAACTCCTGGAGGGTGCGAAGAGCTTAATGATCCGACCTCTACCCTGCAGCATCTTCTCCCCTAACCCTCCCCACAGCCCCAGACAGCTTCCTTGCTCTATCCCAGTGGGCTCTGGGTGGCTTGTTTAGCAGCAAAACACTTCTTTTCAACAGAAAAGATCCCCAGTGTATCAAATAGATATGAGCACAGCTTCTCCAGTGGAAATCCTAGGGCTCCCCAGAACCCCCTCGATAATTCATTTCCCCAGCTACTCCTAGCTGCACCTCACCTCCTAAAGGAACACTCTACTCCTCCTCCCAATTCCCAGGGACTCTCCATGCCCCCGGGTTTTCTCCCGTGCAGCACTCCCAAACTGGATTGACATGCGCTCTTCCCCCACTCATTTGCGGGCTCCTGGAGATTCATCTCTGCGATCAGGGCCAGCTTGCAGGATCTCAATGAACATTTGCGGAATGACCCAAGGAAGGAACGGGGATTCAGTGAGGGATGAGGGACTGTAAGGCTGTCAGTGCAGCGAGGGTAGAAGCTCTGGATGGAGGATGGGTACAAAGGGAGCTCCTGGCTTCTGGAGAAGTCAGGGCTCAATAAACAAATGGAGGCTTCCTGGGGGGCAGGACTGAGGGAGGAGGGCCCAAGAATCAGAGAGGAGAAAGGGCTCAGGAAAGAGCATACTACGTGCGAGGGATGAGTGGGAATGAGGACTCAGAAAGGTGCAGGGATCCCAGATCAGGGGTGAGCAAGAAGACAAGGGGCTTAGTGAACAGGAGTTCGGGGAGGGGCAGGGGCCTCATTGAATGGAGGAGGGGACGAAGGCCTTGCAAGGGGACTTCACAACTCACAGCTAAAGAGAAGTTCTTGCCAGGCACGGTGGCTCATGCCTGTCATCCCAGCACTTTGGGAGGCCAAGGCAGGTGGATCACCTGAGGTCAAGAGTTCGAGACCAGCCTGACCAACATGGAGAAACCCCGTCTCTACTAAAAATACAAAAATTAGCCAGGTGTGGTGGCACATGCCTGTAATCCCAGCTACTTGGGAGGCTAAGGCAGGAGAATCTCTTGAACTCAGGAGGTGGAGGTTGCGGTGAGCCGAGATCGTGCCATTGCACTCCAGCCTGGGCAACAAGAACAAAATTCCATCTCAAAAAAAAAAAGAGAGAGAGAGAGAAGTTCTTTGCTCAGCTTTTCTCACTCCATCCAGGCAGACCATCACTCAGACTCCGAAGTCAGACATGTCTGGCTTCAAAACGGGTATATAATAGCTCAGGATCAGGTTTAGATTGAGTGGCTTCTGGTGGCCCTCCTAACCTGCAGCCGAGGGCTGTCAGCCAGAGTCAACAACCCTGAGGCTCATACGCAGCATGATTACCCCTGCCCCTGGGTCCGTCCAGCGCCCGTCCATGCTTGTCTTGTGCAGAGGCTGAGCAGGCACACACAGGCATCTTGGTCTTCCTCCTTCCCTCCCCTACTCCCCCAGAATCCCTAAGGCAAAATGGTCTGCACATTGTTTAGATAACAATGATTTGCATCCAGAGTCTACTCAGAACTTGATGTTTTACAAAGGTTGTTAAACACTATACCTTTTGAGGCGGGTGGATCACCTGAGGTCAGGAGTTGGAGACCAGCCTGGCCAACAGGACAAACTTTGTCTCTATTAAAAATACAAAACTTAGCTGGGCATGGTGGCAGGTGCCTGTAATCCCAGCTACTCGGGAGGCTGAGGCAGGAGAATCACTTGAACCCAGGAGGCAGAGGTTGCAATGAACCAAGATCCAGCCACTGCACTCCAGCCTGGGTGATAGAGTGAGACTCCATCTCAAAACAAAACAAAACTATATGTGTATATACCTATTATCTCATGTAAGCCTTACTATCCTCCTATACATTACATTTCAGCTTCCTGATTGCGATGACTATTACATAACAAGTATTGCCAAACACACAACCTTCATCCCTCCCTGTACCCCTGAGTCTGTCCCCATGCCTCTCCCCACCCTTGCCTTTTACCATCCAGGATGTCTGTTACTCACATCACTTGGTAATAAAAACTGGCTCACATGCCTCCATGGGCTGTTAGATGTGGCTGTATGAAAAGCAAGCACATCAAAATTGCTGCAGAAGATTCACCATCGCGAGGACCAGGCCCTTTCTGATGCCAAGTCTAGTACTTCTTTTTCTTTTTTCTTTTTTTTTTTTCCTTTTTTTTTGTGTGTGTGACAGTGTTGCTCTGTCACCCAGGCTGGAGTACACTGGCACGATCTCGGCTCACCATAACCTCCGCCTCCCGGGTTCAAGCGATTCTCTGGCCTCGGCCTCCCGAGTAGCTGGTACTACATGCGCATGCCACCACGCCCAGCTAATTTTTTTGTGTTTTTGGTAGAGACGGGATTTCACCATGTTAGCCAGGATGGTCTCGATCTCCTGACCTCGTGATCCGCCCACCTCAGTCTCCCAAAGTGCTGGGATTACAGGCGTGAGCCACTGCACCCGGCCACTTCCTTTTCTTTTTAATACAACAGGCTTGAACTTAGGTCCCATGACCTCTGGTGTAGGCGGGCGTGAGGCTCTGCATGCGTGAGGGTCAGCGATGGGAACACGAGCATATCTCATGAGTGTGAATGGTTCCTCCCATTCGCTCGCTCTCTCTCTCTCGTTTCGGAAATAGAGGAGACTGATTATAAACTGCTAAACCGCTTCTGGCCCATGGAGTCCAAAATACTGGCCACAACAGATGAGAAGGGAGGAAAATCAAGGCCTTGCTGCTGATTAAACCTAACTGTCTCTAATTGTTTGTTAAGCCAGGGATTTTCAGCTTCACCAATTCTCTGAGCTTCTCTCCCTGGGCTGAGTCCTGGCCTTGGCTGCTCCCGTGGAGCCCCAGCAAAACCCCACTGCCTTTCAGCCTTCACTGGGGGGCCTCCGTCTGCAGGGAAACATGAAGCAAGAGGGAGCTGGGCTAGACTTCAGGAAGACCTGCCTGTGGGCGTGGCATCTTCTCATGGGGGATATCAAAAGACAGATGAGGACTTGGGACTCTGGAGCCCCCACCCTCTTCTTTGTGTGGACCCCTCATACACAGTGGCCACCCCCACAGCACTGGGGCCCCATCACTAGAGATCTTAAGCCAAATCTGAGGAGTGCCCATCAAGGGGCTGGGGACAGATTGCCCTTGACCTCCATCAAACTCGGCTTTCAAGAAGACTGGGCCCACAGGCATTGGGAGACCTGGGTTCCAACATCAACTGTATCTCCTTAGGCCTGTTTCTTCCTCTTTCTTAGCATCTATACAACGATAGGATTTTGGTTTTGTTTTTAAGCTATGAGAACCTTCTCTTCCAATGACATCTTACGTGGACGCTCATTACCAAAAGCAGGGAAACCTGAGGCTGCTCTGGTTTGAAGGGTGGAGAGGCCAGACCCCTGCCTGCTTGTCTCCCCTTTGACGCCACTGTAGCTCCCTGAATCCCACTGAGCATGGTTTAAAAGCCACAGCAGTGGACAGTCTCCCGACCCTCCCTACTCCACGGTTCCTGCCCCATGATCTGGGCGGGGGAATCACTGTTGCCCAGTGCTAAGCTGTGCAGAGCTCCTAACCTAAAAGGGTTGAGGGCTGCACGTTAGCCAAACAAGGAGCCCCAGGGCAGGGGGTTTGGGGAAGCATCTCCATGGATACCACACAAAGATGGTGTTATGTCAAAGCGCGTAATCCTCAAAGGCGTAATCCACAAACTGGATCCTCACAAGAGGGGTTAATCTAGAAAGCAGAGTCTACAAAGGGGAAAACAGACAAAGTGAGTCATCTACAGAGTGGGTAATCTCAGCAAATTAATCCACCAACTGAATAATCCACAAACAGGATCATCTACTGAGTAATCTACAAAGCTGTAATGGACAGAGTGGAAATCTGCAAGGGTCATGACGGAATAAAACTCCTGAAGACCCCTAGTTCCCCGGTGGCCCCCTCCCACTCCCAAGGCCGGCTGTGGCCCACCCTACTCCGTTACTCACTCCGCCTCTGCCTCTTCCCCTTGATCCCCCGGCTGCCGATGGTGAGGTGCGTCCAGCTCAGAACCAGGGCCACCACACACAGCCCAAGCCGCATAGTCACGCGCCAGCTCCAGGCCCCTGGTCGGAGGGGTGGTCTCGGGGAGGGTGGACAGCACACGGCTCTTGCTAACACCTCCGGGGCTGGGTCAGCAGCAGGAGGCCCAGGCCTGGGCCGTAGCCCAAATCCACCATAATCTCAGCTGGGGACAGAGAGGGTGTGGGGAGACCAGTTCTCCATCAGCTCAAAGGGAGGTCGTCAAAGAGAGACTTCCTCAAAGGCACCTCGGAGTGTCACATGGGAGATCTCTTTGTCAAGTCAGCAGGGTCTACTCCAAAAACCAACCTGTGCTGGGGAGGAGAGAGAAGGGTTAATCTTCAGTACCGGGGCCCTCCCACCTACGCCTCCTACCCTACCCAGAAGACTGTGGGAGCTCAAAATGTTTGGACGTTACAAGTTACCCACCTAGCACCCTTCTAGTAGAAATCTGCTCCTTTTCCTATCTTGCAGAATTCCGTAACCTGGGACTGGAGCTGGCAACCTGTGAAGCCAGAATATGGTGGATGTTCAAACCAAACTTGTGGGTCACTGATGATTTCTCAGTAATGGGAGCCAGCTGATCCTCTGCCTGCTATTGTCCAGCTCTAACTGGAAGTCCTTCTTTAAGTCTACCCTACAGATCTCATGCTGCAGTAATGTCCTGTCTCTAAGAGGAGCTCTCTCTGTCTTTCCATGAGTGACCCCTCAGCCTTCTCTTCCCAGGGCTGAGTCACCCATGTGCCTTTCACCTGTCCTGGAGCTAGAGCAGTGGCCCACAGCAAGCTGGCAGACTCTGCATGGTGGCCCTCTGGGCTTGGCGGGAGAAAAGGAAGTAAGGTTCCCCCGGCCACAGAAACTCTGACACAGCAGGCCCGGCGGGCCTGGCCTTTGTGAGAGGATAAAAGAGGCAGCAATGCCCGCCCTGGCCAGAGACACAGAGAATGGGGATAATCCCCCAGCCCAGCGAGAGCCAGGTCTCTGGACCCGCTGGCCGGCTGGGGTGATGGGGGCAGGGGAGCCGGTCCCTCCCCTGATCAGATGTGTCTGGGAAGTTGGACATCTGAGCCCAACCTGGGAGTGAGAATGAAAATCCTGCTTCCCCTCACAGGGTCACAAACTCATGCTCCGACACCCCAGTGTTCTTTCACAGCAGCTGCCTGCCCACGCATACCCCATACTCCCCCACACACACCCACACCACCACAGAGCGTGCAGGTCTGTAGCACAAAGGTTCTGTGGATGCCAGGGGGCCGTCACCTTCCCCTCCACTGGTTAGATGCCTTTGAACAAGTCACGGAGCCTCGCCGAGCCTCAGTTTCACATCTATCAAATGGGGACAAGCATGACTATGTCACAGGCTAACCAAGAGTCACAGTTCGGGCTCAGGAATGAGAAATCTGAGGTGCTGGAGTGGAGGTGTCCCCCCACCCCCTGTCCTAACCCTTTACCCTCTAGGCTCTTCAGTGCCAGCCCACCCCCTCGCCTCTCAGGGAGGCCCCAGCAGAGCCCACCTGCACTGGAGATAAATCATTATCCCCTAAGGGAGTTCAGTACCTCCCTCCTTGGCCTCTCCTGCTGCCTTTGAAGGCCAGACATACTCAAGTGGTTAAGCTGCCTGTGAGAAGTGTTTACATGAGGCTGATGGATCCCACCTGGTGCTGTGGCTGGAGCCAGCGGAGATGCCCCCAGCCACCCCCAAATGCCCGTCAGCTGCCAACCCCTGCACGCCCCTCCAGTACTCCCTGCCTGACTTACCAAAGCCTTTCTATCCTCCCCAGCCCCCACTACACACTTCTATCACCTACAAATTATAGATGTCCAGTTGAGTTTATCAAACTGGGGTCTTCAGGCCCAAGTGTGTAGTCTCAGAGGCTGGCCTGTATAGCGTGATAGTCACGGGCATAAACTTCAGGGCCAGACTGCCTGGCTTTGAATATTGGCTCTGCTACTTATTAGCTGTGTTACCTTCCTTAGCTGGTCTGAACCTGTTTTCTTATCTGCAAGAAGTTTTTTGTTGTTTATGACTTAACTGAGTTAATACATAAAACTGCTTAGAATGGTGCTGGGTACATAGCGATGACTCAATAACATTTGCTGTATTTGTTACGACCAAAGCTTCATTTTGCATCTACGTTCTAATGATCATTCAGAAAGCAATGTGAACATGTTCTGTATCATCTGGATACTAACCTTAATACTGAGCACTGTTATGCAATTTCCATATTTGCATTTATCTTTGTGGCTGATTGCCTCGACACCAAAGCGATCACTCAGAGTGATAGGATTTGCCTTTAATTGCAGCATTCCTCAAACTGAGGTCTGAGAATCCCTGGCAGATCCATTCCATGAGTCCTTACAGTTGACAAACACTGCATTAGACAAACTTGGTGTTAACCCTGGGTCTGCAAGACTTTGGACTCACTGTGTGATCAATATCCTGGGGTTCTCTGGGGGCACAAAAGGTCCCCTATGCATCTCTGCGTTCCTTGTGCCCACCTGTCATGGTGTCTGGCAATTCAGGGTGAGTGCTCAGCAAATGTTAGAAATGTTAGCTCCCTCCCTCTCCTCTCCCTCTAAATTCCTCCTCAATCCTCCCAGGTCCTAGTTTTCTTGACCTCTGCCACACTCACCCAGTTCTTGCCAGGGGTGATCTTCTGGCCCACTCCCACCTGAATTAGCAGGGAACCACAATCTCAGCTGGGAAATCGTAAGAAGGATCCAGATGTGAATTTCACTGAAGCAAGTGACACTGGCCTCCCTCACCCCTGGGATGGGAAGAGTTGCAAGCACTTCTTGAAAAGGTACATGTAGAATCAACCCTGTAAAGAGGCTCAGAGTTCCTCTATACTAGGGGGTACAAATGACATATATGATTGAAGCTGGATGTGGAGGGGTAAACCAGAGGGCAAATGCCCCATCTAAAGGGAGCGTATGCTGTTCAGCTCTGGCTGATTGTTGCCAGATCTTCTGATTTTTCAAAAGAGGAGTGGAAAATCCAGGATCTTATAAGAACTCTGATGTGAAATGCTGGACAGGTCTTGAACTAGGAACCCTGCAGCACCAAGTCCAAGAGGGCCACAGGTCCCTGCCTCATTTCTGTAGCTAGTCCCTGACACCGCATGCACACACACATGCAGGCACACTTGCAGACATGGACAGCATGGACTAGGGCTGAGAGAGGAGATTGGAGCTGACAATTCCCTTTTAAGCAGCCTGCCTCTTTTCTCTGAGTCCTCTGATTTCCTTTGGGCTTCAGGTGATATGGCACTGGCAGTTTATTTTTTGAGGCTTGCTCTACACAGATAGAATGGGAACTGCTGTCAGTGCCTCAGGTATTGGTGTGGATAAGAAAGGGCATTGTGCCCTGCCACTCTGGGGGTGAGGGATTCATGCTTGTTAGATGCCTTCCACCGCCTGCCATGTGCTAGGTCTTCCTTTACTCCTCACAGTGGAAGGAGGAAGGTAGAATTATTTCCATTTTACAGGGAGAGAGACCTGGCCCTGAGTGGTTAAGGGTCTCAGGGCTTACAGACCTAGTGAGTGACCAGCCCTCAGGTTTGCTACCCAGGACTGGATGTGGGGAGGGCCCGGCAACCCGCAGGGAGCTGCGGGTTGTGGGGCCAACCCCGGTTGGGGAGTGGACCTGCAAAGTGGGGAAGAGGCTGGGGGCAGAGGCAGAGCTGGGACGGGAGACCAAAGCGAGAGGCCACAGGCATCTGGGAGGGAAGGACAGGGGCTGGGGAGGGGACACAGCTGGGGGTGGATCTCAGGGCAGAAACTCAGTCCCAGGAAAGGGCTGGAATCACTTTCACCTTCTTGCCTGCAACACTATCAGAATAAAGTGGTACTCCTGTCAGGGCCAGATACAGATCCCAAAATGTAAACTATCCAGATAATTTCTCATTAGCCCTCCCCAGCCCGGGCCAACTACAGGCTGGAGAGTTCTGGCGGTCCAGTAGGCTGGCAGGCAGGGGCAGAAGAATTGCGGGTGGGGGGCGGGACCAAGTAAGTGCCTGTCCGACCTGTCGGGATTAGCCTGTCGTTCCGAGCCAAGCCAGGTGCTGGGGCCGTGCCCCCGCCCCCAAAACCAAGGGCAGCTGAGGAAGGCTTCGTCACCCCGCCATCACCCCTGCAAGCGCGCACATTCTTCCCTCCCCGACTATCCCGCAGAGGCCCCAACAGGTGCCGAGGGAGACGCGATCCTGAGGTCCCTCTGGCTATCTCTCAAGAGCCAAGAGAGCTGTCCACGTCCGAGAGGCCAGTTTCACAAGAAAACTCCTGGCCCCCAAGCACCCTCACCCCAAGTCCGTCCCGGTACTACTGGGAGCCCTGGGCGAACAGACCCCCACCTCTCCTCAGCTATGCGATACCATCGGTTCCAGAGCGCCAGACCCCGAGGGCCAGGGAGCCGAGTCACTTGGCTGCGCACCGGGGGCCATCTCAGATGCCGCCTGCCACGTCGAACCCAGGCCCAAGCTGTGGACTGGGGTGGGGGTCACCAGAGACCATGGGACTTGGGAGAATCCGAGCCAATGAGACCAGGGATCGAGAACTTCTGGGTTGGAGGCGGGGTATGAAGGGGGCTGGCGGACTTGGCAAATTCAGGACTGCGAGTGAGGACGCTCACCCGGGGCTGCGGGATGGAGGGGAATTCGAAGGCAAGGGGCTGCCTGCTGGATGGAGGGCAGACGGGCGCAGTAGACTTGCAGGAGGGGGTGCAGGAGGTGCCCTCTCCTGATCACCGACCGGAGAGCGATCGGTGCTGTTTCCCCCTTCCTCTTGCTGTCTCCCCCCACACCCAGCTCGAACCAGCCCCGACGGGAGGGCCCGCCGCGCCCCAGCTCCCAGGAAAGGGGGCGCTGGGGAGGAGGACCGGACAGCTACGAGGGGACTCACCTTGGTGCTGCCAGTCGCAGGGGGGCAGGCCCGGGAGGGGCGAGGGCGCGGTCAGTTCACCCGCCAGCTGCAGGACTGTCTTAGGCGCCCGGCTCGCCTGCGCTCCGCCCGCCAGTTCCCAAGTTGCTCAATCTGCGGACGGCTCACGCCCTCGGGGCCAGCGCCCCACCCGGCGCATCGGTCCTCCAGGGCGGCTCGGAGCGGCCCTGGTTCTCTGCAGCACCCGAGTGAATGCCCTACTCTGGCCGGCCGCTCCCGGCTCTCCGCCCTGCGCTGGTGCTCTCCGTCGCGCCTCCGCTCGGCCGGAGCTCCCAGCCCGGAGAGGGGCCAGTCCTCCGCGAGCACGAGGGAGGGAATCCCCCCTTCGCAGTCCCACCCCCGAACCGGCCCCCCTTCCAGGGATCCGCAAGAAAAAACGGACTGGAGCGCCGGCCCGGGAGTCCGCACGTCCTTGCCCAAAGCTGGCGCCCTGCGCTCCGACAGCGGGTCTGGCCGAGGGACAAGTCCCCAGGACCCTGGGGCAGACCCTCTGCCTTTGTCCCCTGTCCCGCCCCGCGCCCAGGGGATTCCACGCAGCCAGAGAACCTGCAACAACTCCGCTCATCTTGGGGTCAGATCGGGGCCAAAGACCCTCATGAAAACCTCAGTTCCCCCATCAGGAACCCGGAAAGTGACAAGGAATAGGCTCAATAGAGCCTTGTGGTTCTGACCACACCCTCTCCCCATGCAAGGTCAAATCTTCTGTGCATCTTCTCAGTGCAGAAGAAATATCAAGGCTATCAGATCCTGAGCACCAAGGTGAGAACACCTCCAGGGAAAGCTGGCAGGTGAGAGTGAGGAAGACGATGGAATCACACCTAGATTCATGTCTGGCTCCATCGCTACCAGCTGCGTGGTCATGCCTAGGTTGCTTAACCTCTCTGAATCGAAAGTTTTCATCTGTTTTGAGGGTTCAATGAAATGAAGGCTGCAAACTCCTGGTTAATGGTAGGAACTCCATAAATGTTTGTGGAATGAGTCTTGAAGGGCTGCAGACACCTGCAGTGACCCAGATGATGTTGAAGTCAAGCCTGAAGAAGGGAGGGAAGGAGACTCACTTCTCAGAGTGGCAAACAGCTGTTCTCCAGCTTCACTTCAGATTGGGAAAGGAAAATGGGCTAAAATTGTAGTCAGTGGGAGTTAAGCTACAGCAGAAAAGATGTACTGATTGTGTGTGTGTGGAGTGGGGTGAGTAATCAAGACAGGCTGTGGAATCTCCCTCTTAGGAGAGAAGGGGGGAGCCCTGACTATTGAGTCAAGGGCACAGGGTCGTTTACAATGACAGGAGAATGGATGGAATGACCCCTAGAGGGTCCCAATGGCCAGGGAACAGGGATGGTAGAGAAAGTGGAGCAGTTGGGTCCCAAATGCCCAGCGTCTGGGTTCATTCAGCCAGAGCGTTGCCAAGTTCGCAGGAGGCAAACAGCCATTTCCGAGTTGGTCCAGGGGCCCCCCCTCCAACCTCCAACCCCCTCTCAAGTCCCTCCCCTCTCCCCTCTGCCCTGAGCCTTCCTTGCATCTAACCGGCCCTTGGCTCTGCTCCGTGTCTAATCAAACAGCCCCAAATGCTGAAAACTCAATGTTTATTTTATTTTATTTTTTTACACACTTGCATAACTCTCTGACAAGCCACGCCAGGCGTTGGGCTTTTTGTTTGGTTTTATTTTGTTGCATTTAGGAAAAAAGAGAAAGAGAGAGAGAGAAGAGAAGAAATAACACAAACCACACAGCCCTAGAAGCTGTCCTAGGCCAGACAGTGGGCTCGGGTTTCCTGCCTGAGGAAAAGTCTGTGGAAGTTGGGGGGCCTAGCTACTAGGATCAGGAATGAGTGAGAAAGGGAAGAAAGCCACCTGGGTCACAGAAGATAATGAATTAGAACCATGTGACAATTACGGATGAATAAGAAAGAACGTTTCTTGTGCACCTAGTGTATACCAAGCACTGTGTTTTGCATATGTATATATTCTGTTACCTAATTTCCCAACCATTGTAGTTCTTTTCTTTTTTCTTTTTCTTTTTCCCCCATTTTTCCCATAAACGTAAATTCTGAGCTTCAGAGACACCAAGTCAATTGCTCAGAGACACACAACCTGCAAGTGGCCAGCCCAATTCAGGTTATGCCAAATGAATAGTTGCCCTGGGAAAGCTGTGTTGTCCTAAATTTGCATATGCTATTCATTCTGTTTAGAAATGTCTTTTTCTGGCCGGGCGCAGTGTCTCATGCCTGTAATCCCAGCACTTTGGGAGGCCGAGGCGGGAGGATCATGAGGTCAAGAGATCGAGACCACCCTGGCCAACATGGTAAAACCCCGTCTCTACTAAAAATACAAAAATTAGCTAGCTGTGGTGGTACATGCCTATAGTCCAAGCTACTTGGGAGGCTGAGGCAGGAGAATCACTTGAACGCAGGAGGCGGAGGTTGCAGTGAGCCGAGATTACACCACTGCACTCCAGCCTGGAGGCAAAGTGAGACTCTGTCTCAAAAAAAAAAAAATGTCTTTTTCTCTAATCCTTCTTGTGTCATCCTTCAAAATCCCTGTACAAAGTTTTGCCTGACCATCTTGAAAGTCAGCTTCCAGACCTTGTGTAGACCTAAACATCTCCCATCATTGGCCAGCGATGGTCTCTTCCACTGCAGCGTGAGTTCCTTAAGGGCAGGGACTGTGTCTGATTAGTCCTTATGATCCCAGCACCATGGACATACTTAATCAACATTCAGTAAACTGAACCTCCAGATGGCAAGGACTGTACTTTTGTAGGTCCTGCAGGCTTGCTCAGATGATGTCCCAGGTCACTATCTCTAGTCACCCAGGCCAAGATCATCATTCTCATTAAAGAACAAAGGTCAGTGGACCCTGGCCAGGGTGGTAGCTCCTAGAGGTTAGTAAAGTTCCTCAGAGTTTATATCACTTTACAAGACAGGAATTATTTGACCACCTTCATTGTCAGTGTATCACAGTACCTTTAGCTACAAGAAATAGAAGACCAATTCAAAGTAGCTTAGACAATAGGAGTGACTTATTATTTAAGTATCAAGAAGGGCTGATATAGGAATGGTCTAGTAACTCAACAACCCCATCAAGAATCAAGTTATTTCCTATATTTTCATTCAAGCATCCTCAGTGTGCTGGTCCCAGCCCTCATGAGCAGAAGATGGCTAGAGGAGCTCTAGGCACCACATCTTCGCCCACCAAGTCCAGAAATTAAATACAGCTGTCTCTTTTTAATAGTTAATGGGATTACATGCCCACCAAGGAACCAATCACAGACAAGAGGGATCACGCTACTAAAATTCATTTGACCAGCAAGGATTTACCTGAATGACCTGTGGGAGGGTGTTCACAGACAAAAGCAGAAGTTTGTCAGCACTGAGGAAGGCTTTTGGATTGGCAACTAATGGCATCTGTGATCGTTACTGTGACTCCAGAAAAAGCTGACTTTGTTATTGTCAATTTACAAACTCCCCTGCAAACTCTAGTCTTCACAACCCTGTTGTTCTCTGAGAGCTTCTCTCTCTCTTTCTTTTCTAGAAAAAGTCTTGCTCTATTGCCCAGGCTTGAGTGCTGTGGCACGATCTCAGCTCACTGCAACCTCAGCCTCCCGGGTCCAAGTAATTCTTCTGCCTCAGCCTCCCAAGTAGCTGAGATTATAGGCATGCCACCATCCCCAGCTAATTTTTTGGGGGGGAGTATTTTTAGTAGAGACTGGGTTTCACCATGTTGGTCAGGCTGGTCTCGAACTCCTGATCTCAAATGATCTGTCCACCTCAGCCTCTCAAAGTGCTGGGATTACAGGCGTGAGCCACTGCACCTGGCCGGATCTTCTCATCCTTTCTTTCATGGAGGCAGTATAGCATAATAGCTAAGTGCATGGACCCTGGAATTGGCCATGATTTGAAGCCCATCTCTACAACTGACTAGCTTAATGTCCTCGGGCAAGTCACTTCACATCCCTGAGTCTCAGTTTCCTCATGTGTAAAATAGGTATAGTAACAATATTAACCCACCACAGTTCTTTTTCTTTTTTTTTTTGAGACAAAGTTTCGCTCTTGTTGCCCAGGCTGGAGTGCAATGGTGTGATCTTGGCTCACAGCAACCTCTGCCTCCTGGGTTCAAATTATTCTACTGCCTCAGCCTCCCGAGTAGCTGGGATTACAGGCATGCACCACTACACCCAGCTAATTTTGTATTTTTAGTACAGACAGGGTTTCTCCATGTTGATCAGGCTGGTCTCGAACTCCTGACCTCAGGTGATCCACCCGTCTCAGCCTCCCAAAGTGCTAGAGTTACAGATGTGAGCGCCCAGCCCCCACCACAGTTCTTATAGGGATGACGTAAGACAATGCATTTAAAGAGCTTAGCACGGCATTAGGAATTATAGTAAGTACTTAGTGCATGCTGGCTCTTCTTATTAGCTATAATTTAGTCAGTGTCTTTATTAGATATCAACTGAGCACTATTGTATCCCAGTGACAGGGCTGGAAATGGAGGATAGAGAAATGAGTATCACACTGTCTTTCTAAGGAACTCCTAGTTTAGTGAGGAAGGTAGACTCAAGAGCCTGGGGAGAGGGTAAATGAGGTAGAGTGATGGGGCAAAGTAAGAGGTGACCATGACTCCTTCAGGGAATCTGAGAAGGCTTCTCCAGGGAAGCAATGCTTGAAAGATTTATCGGCATTTTCTTTTCTTCTTCTTCTTTTTTTTTTTGAGACAGAGTCTCGATCTGTAGCCCAGTCTGGAATGCAGTGGCACTATCTTGGCTCACTGCAACCTCCGCCTCCCGGGTTCAAGTGATTATCTGCCCAGCCTCCCGAGTAGCTGGGATTACAGGTACCCACCACCGTGCCTGGCTAATTTTTGTATTTTTAGTAGAGACGGGGTTTCACTATTTGGCCAGGCTGGTCTTGAACTCCTGACCTTGTGATCCACCAGCCTCGGCCTCCCAAAATGCTAGGATTACAGGCGTGAGCCACCACGCCCGGCGATTTGTTGGCATTTTCTAGGCACAGGACATGAAAAGGCATTCCAGGCAGAGGGAATGGCAGGTGCAAAGGCCTGCAGGCTGGCGGCAGTGTGGCACCTGCCCTTAGTGCTACGAGTAGCTCTTCTTCATGAGAGAGGTGGAGGTGGGGAAGAGGGCAGCAGATGGGGTCCTTCCAAAAGGACCTTATGGTACCGGCCAAAGAGCAGGGACTTTACCTTGAGGGCAATGGGCAGTACATGAGTGTTGATAAGGCAGAAAGGCAGGACCAGAGTTGCGCTTTAGGAGTGTCTGGCAGCTCTAGGGAAGGCTGAATTTGAAGAGGGGAGACTGAGGGGAGTCAGGAGACCCAATGAGCAGTAGTAAAGTAAATCATTCCCAAGAACACTGCCCAGCTCCTCCTTGTTCTCTCTTTCCACCTCCCTCCCAGGGGGCCTGCTGTATCCTCTAGAAGCCTTATACAAGCATGAACACACCTCTCAGATTCTCCACCTTGTTGTGAGTGAGTTCAGGCTCCTCTAACACACACCAGGAACACCATCCCCTTTGCCCAGCAAAGTCTGGCAAAAGCACTCATTCTCCTGCACGAGGGTGTGGCATCTGCCTCTTTCCACACCTGCCCCCTGTCCTCCCTTTTGTAACTTCCTCTTGTTCTACCTCCTGCTCTCCTCACCTGGGTTATCTCCCCCATGCCCCGCTGTGCTGTATTTGCTCACAAAGGACGTTGGCATCTATCCGGAGGTCCTCTTCTTCATGGCAGGCTCAAATATCACCTTGGGGACTTCATTCTCTATGTCCTTGCTACTCCCAACACCTCTGGGACCTCCTGGACCATGCTGACACTCTTGTCCACTCCAGCCTCCCACTCACATGGCCACTTGACCTCACCCAAACTATTCTATCCCTGAAATTGTAGGCTTCAAGATCCTCAGGCCCCTACTCTAACCTTCTTCTGCTCCCAATCTCTCATGCCCTTCCTTCTAATTCAGATTCTTGGCGTTTCACCTGCCTGATAACGATTTCTGCACTGGCCTTGCCTCAGCATCTCAACTGCCCCACAAACCCCCTGCCAGTTTCTGCTGAGCTCCACTGGACAGTCCTCCAGCTACCTGGGACAGTGCCAGTCCACAGCCAGCCTCCACTGGGGCTTCAGCAAGCACACAGATGACCCTGCAGACTTCCCCTCCCAGCCCCTCAAGCCACCCAGGCCCCACCCTCCTACTCCCTCCCAGCCCTCATCATCAAGCAGCTGACAGCCAAGAGTGACCCTTCAATTCCCTGCCCCAAAAACTAAACTCTTGAGACCTGCACGGAACCTCTTTCATTCTCCCCATATTTTCTCCTTGGAAAAAGCGATGAAGCCAATAAAGCAGGAAACTGGGAGTTGTTTTGCATTCTTCTCTCTCTCACCTCCCACATCCACTCCATTGGCAAAATCTGTTGGATCTGCCCCCAGAAACTTTTCTGCTTTAATTTTGCTGCTTACCTGGACAAATTGTTAGAGTCCCTTCCAGGTTGCCCCACTCCCACTCTATCCCCCACCAACACAGGCTTCACACAGTAGCCAGAATAAACTAAAAATTATAAAGCAGTTCCCATCATTTACTCCCTTGCTTAAACTTTCCAGTGATTTTCCATCACACTTAGAACCAAATTCAAACGCCATCCCTTATAAGTCTACATCCCTCCAGCTTTATATATCGCCTCTCTCTTGGCTCCAGCCTTCCCGAGTTTCTTTCAGTTCTTTGGTAATTCCAGACTCTTTCTAATCTCAGAGTCTTTGCACGGTTCTCTGCCAGCTCACCCTTCCCATAACTCTTCATATGGGCCATTTCTTTTCTTCCTTTATTTTTTTGATTAAAAGAATTTTTTTAATAGAGACGGGGTCTTGCTATATTGCCCAGGCTGGTCTCAAACTCCTGGCCTCAAGCAGTCCTCTTACCTCAGCCTCCCAAAGTGCTGGGGTTACAGGCGTGAGCCACCGTGCCCAGACTTTTTTCTTCCTTCCAATCTCCACTTAAAAATTATTTTGTTTTTACTACATCTGAGTAGCTCCCCCATTATTTCATATCACAGCCTCCTTCCTGTTGTAGTGTATGTTGTATTTGTTTGTTTGTTTTATTTTGGTTTTAGAGTCAGGGTCTCTGTTACCGAGGCTGGAGTGCAGTGGCACAATCATAGCTCATCCTTCCACCTCCGCCTCCCGAGTAGCTGGGACTACAGGTGCGTATCACAATGCCCAGCTAAGTTTTTACATTTTTTTTTTTTGTAAAGATGGTGTCTCATTATGTTGCTCAGACTGGTCTTGAACTCCTGGCCTCAAGTGATCCTCCCACCTAGGCAGTGGGATTACAGACATGAGCCACCACGCCTGGCCCTATTTTGCATTTTGTAGCCATTTACTTGCATGCTCCTGTGCTAAACTCCAGTTCCCAGCCTTTGCATGCAGATGAGCGCCCTTCCTTTCCACAGTTCTCACTCTCCTTGCGTGATCCATGGCTGAGGCCACCCACAACCTACTTATCACCGCATTCTCTGGTTCCTTTGTCTTCCTCCTTCTCCTTCCCTCTGCAACTCTTGACACCTCCACCTTCTTGGAATGCTTCTCTCCACTGTCCTGGTTCCTGTTTCCCTGTATATCTGTCCACCTCCCCCACCCACCAAGTCAGTTCTTAACTGTGGACAAACCCAGAGTGATTCCCAGCCATCTGCCTTTCTCGTCAACCATGAACTAATATAGCTAAAAGCACAATGCCCAATAGTAAGAAAAGTCAAGTTGGCTAGGCCGTGGGAAAAACATTATGCTTTTGTTTCTCTGCGAGTATTTTTTCAATGAGATTAATACTGAAATTGGTGACTTTAAATAAAGCAGATTACCTTCCATAATGTGAGTGGGCCTTATCCAATCAGATGAAGGCCTTCAGAGGAGAAGCTTGAACTCCCCGGAGCAAGAACACATTCTGTCTCTGGATCTGAACTGCAACACCAGCTCGTCCCTGGGCTTCCAACCTGCCAGCCTATCCCTGCCGATTTCGGACTTTCCAGAAGTTACAATCATGCGAGCCGATTCCTTAAAATTCAATCTCTCTCTCTTTCACATTGGCTCTATTTCTCTGGAGAACCCTGACTAATACAATAGGTGCTAAATAAATCTTAATTTAAAAATCCCAAACTCTTTCCTTAGTGAAATCTTTCTGGTAGATCCAAATATCTTGGATATGAGAGTCAGGACACCCAAGTTCTAGTTCTGGGTCTGCCACTTGCTGGCCGGAATAATCTTATCCAAGTCTCGTGACGTCTCTAAACCTGCTTCTCCCTCAGTCTTTCCCGTCTCCATAAAAGCACCTCTAGCCATCCAGATAATCAGATTAAAACCCCAGGAAGTCGTTCTTCTAGATTGCTGTCTTTCCTTTACTTCCCATGCCTGATCATCAGCAAATTGTTTCACTTCCACCACCAGAGTGGATCCCTGTGTCAGACCCCATCTCTCTGTCCAAGCACCACTGTTGCCTGCCTGGGTGATGCCTCAGACTTATTGCTGATCTCCCAACTTCCCCTTTGCCCCCACAGTTTGTAGCAGCCAGGGTGATTTTTTAGAAATATAGATCCGATCATAGCACTTGTACTGGTTTCCTATTGCTGCTATAACAAATTATAACTTGGTGGCTCCAAATAACACAGGCTTGTTATTTTACAGTTCTAGAGGCCAGAAGTGCAAATAGGTTGTTAAGGCTGCATTCCTTCCAGATACTTTGGGAAGATCTGTTTCCTTGCCTTTTCCACCTTCTAGAAGCCACTTGCATTCCCTGGTTGGAAGCCCCTTCCTTGCATTGCTTTGACCCCCACTTCTCTTCACATCTCCTCTGACTCTGACCCTCCTGCCTCCCTTTTATAAGGACCTTTGTGATTCCACAGAGCCCACCCAGATAAGCCAAGATATTCTCCCCATCTCAAGCCTTAACATCTGCAAATCTCTTTGCCGTGTAAGGTAACATATTCACAGGTTTGGGGGATTAGGATGGAGACATCTTTGGAGGCTGTCTACCACAGCACTCTTCAGTCCTTCCAGTGGTTCTTCATTGCTCTTAGAATTAAAGCCAGATATCTCACCTGACTTATAAAACCCTCAGGAACCTATCCCTGCTACCCTGCTCTGCCCGCCTTGGCCTCTCTGCTATTCATTGAGTGCACCAAACCCAATCCTGCCCCAAAGTCTTTCCTTTGCTTTCCCTTCTGCTCTGAGCGCCCTCCTCCCAGATCTGCATGTGGCCCGCTCCTTCTTGTCATTTAGGTCTCAGCTCAAGGGTCACCTCCTCAGAGAGGTTTTCTGCTATCTAAAGTACCTCTAGCAGGGCATTTCATATTGTTTCCTTCATAGTGCTTTATCTCTGCTTGACATTTTCCTGTCCACTATAGGCTGAGCATCCCTCATCCAGAACGCTTGGGACCAGAAGAGTTCCTGATTTCAGATTTCTTTGGATTTTGGAATATTTGCATTTTACTGGTTCAGCATCCCAAATCCAGAAATTGAAAATCCAAAATGCTCCAATGAGCATTTCCTTTGAACATCATATCCGTGCTCAAAAAGGTTTGGATTTTGCAGCATTTTGGATTTCGGATTTTTGAATTTGTGATGATCAGCCTAAATTTGTTTGTTGTCTGCCTCCTGCATAAGAATCCAGGCATCTTCAAGGCTTACAGGGTAGCTGCTTCGTAGTTAGTGTCTCTCAGAGTCCTAAACCCCAATCCAGGGAGAGAGAATCCAGTTGCCCTGGATTGAACAACTCGCCGACTCCTGGTGCTATCACCTGTGGACAAGATGATGAGCTCATGAGCCCTGTGTAGCTGCCTGGGCACATGCCCTCAGAAGGGATTGTGGATGGGAGACAACCCCAAAGAAGGAAACGTGGCTGGGCAGGCACCCCAAAACATGTCTGCAGTAGTTCAAAGCACTGAGCACACACTCCGGCTCTTAACTGACAGGAGTTCCATCTTTTCCAAGCACCTTTCCGTTTACTGGCTCAGAGTCCTCTGGCTCCCTAATAAATACATCTCCAGCTTGGTTCTTATCTTCACACCAGTCAATGCTTCAAGTTGCCTGTAGCATATTTCCAACACATGTATCCTGCTATTTCGTCAAATTCAACCTAGGAAAAGCTAGATTACTCTTTCTCCAGAAACTGGCTCCTCTCTCTCATGTTCCTACCTCTGACACAGCATGACTCTTCCAGGCAACCCCCCTCTGAGCCCTTGGATCTGCCATCGGCCATCTCAGGGCCTTGGGAAGAGGTCCTTGCCTCCCTGTCCTCTCCCTCCTCTGTTGGTCTCCATGTTAACCCATGACACGGCAGAGCAAGATGGCTAAGGTATTTTGGAGCCAGACAAACCAGGGTTTGATCCCAGCTCTGCCTCTTAATCTTGTTTTATTTTTTGTTTGTTTTGAATCAGGGTCTCGTTGTATCACCCAGGCTGGAGTTTCGCGTCACCATCATGGCACACTGCAGCCTTGACTTCCTGGGCTCAAGCAATCCTCCCACCTCAGCCTCCCAAGTAGCTGGGTCTACAGACACATGCCACCAAATCTGGCCAATATTTGTATGTTTTTGTAGAGACAGGGTCTCACTATGTTCCCTAGGCTGGTCTCAAACTCCTGGGCTCAAGCAATCCTCCCTCCTCAGCCTCCCAAAGTGCTATGATTACATGTATGAGACACTGTGTCCTGTTCCTTTTAATTCTGTGACCTTGGCAAATCTCTCTCTCTCTCTCTTTTTCGCGATGGAGTCTTGCTCTGTCGCCCAGGCTGGAGTGCAGTGATATGATCTCGGCTCACTGCAACCTCTACCTCTTGGGTTCAAGCGATTCTCCTGCCTCAGCTTCCCTGATAGCTGGGACTACAGGTTTGTAACACCATGCCCGGCTAATTTGTTTGTGTGTATTTTTAGTAGAGACAGGGTTTTGCCACATTGGCCAGGCTGGTCTCGAACTCCTGACTTCAGGTGATCCACCTGCCTCGGCCTCCCAAATTGCTGAGGTTACAGGTGTAAGCCACTACACCTGGCCAAATCTCTTGAGCTTGATAGGTTAGGTGTCCTGGTGTGTCCAATGGGGATAATTATAGTTCCTGTCTTATACGATTGTCAAAAGAATGATATAATGCATGTAAAGCCTACAGACCTACATTTTCACAGTGATTGATTGATTCGTTTCCAGCAATGTGCCTAGAAAACAAAGAGAAGTAAGATATGGTCCCTGGTTTTAATAAACCTGACATTTCCTGACAAGTCTGTATCACCCATTGCAATAGCTTTCTTACTCCTTGCCTGATGAGGCCCTTCCGGCAATACGTTATTATAATTATTGTGTTATATAACATTCATTATATGTAAGTATATATTATATATAATATGTAATCATAGACAACTAGTTTCCAGTTAGAGGAGCAATTTGTGATTTTCTAGAAAACACAGGGGAGGATTAGAATCACCCTAATCCCTCCATTGTGGTAGAATTCGTTCCTTCCAGATATGCTGCTTGGCAACAATTATATCACATGTCACATATGTCTGGATCAAGTGTTACTTTGCAAGTATTCAGCTATGGCATTAAAGATCCTTTCAAGAACCCTTTGAATGGCTTCTCGAGGTGACACACATTTATCCTCTTCCCCAATATTAGAGATGTGGGTGGGTTTTTCTTTCAGTGATAAATAATGCAAAATAAACATTATTATTCAGGGATTCACTTTACTTATTTATTTATTTAATTATTATTGTTATTATTATTTTTAGACAGAGTCTTGCTCTGCTGCGCATGCTGGAGTGCAGTGGCGCGATCTCAGCTCACTGCAATCTCCACCTCCTGGATGCAAGCCATTCTCCTGCCTCAGCCTCCCAAGTAGCTGGAATTACAGGCACCTGCCATCAGACCCGGCTAATTTTTGTATTTTTAGTAGAGACAGGATTTCACCATGTTGGCCCAGCTGATCTCGAACTCCTGACCTCAGGTGATCCTCCCATCTCGGCCTCCCAAAGTGCTGGCATTAGAGGCGTGAGTCATTGTGCCTGGC